>JARVJO010000001.1:31957261-31978024 GCA_031762555.1 Cynodonichthys magdalenae
CCCTCATGATTCACGCTGTGAGAACACATCTCCGGCTGTGAAGTGCATTTGTGAACACCAACTGTGGAAGAAGTCCTGAACATTCTGCAGAATATCTCTGGCGTTCCTGAATGATCCACTGATACTGTCTGAGACAGCAGCTGAAACAAGTCCCTCCGTGGCTATTCCTCTAATCAGTGACTTGACGGAAAGTTTGATTCCCCTCTGAGCTTTGGATAAAACAGCACTAAAAAGAAGCTTATTTAGCAGGGTGATGATTTACCTTGTTGATGCGGATGGTGGGCAGTGTGTTTGCATCAGTCACAGCAAGATGCAGCTTGTTCTCCGGAACAAAGAGTTCGATCACCTCCTCCAGGATCTCACCCGGCACAATGCTCTACATTTCATAAACGAATAATTAATAATATTATCTGGTCAAATTTATAGATATTTGTTAGTTATCATTTCAAACAAGCCTAAAATATTGATATTTCATTAATAAATGACAAGAAATGATAGGCCTTCAAGACATTTTATTCCTGATGTGTCTCAATTTTCTTTCTTACAACTTAATCAGGGGCATTGGCTGTATTTTGCAGCAGCTTTATCTTTTGATCATAAAGTCTACATTCTTGAGAACAGCAGAGGAGTTTTAGAGGAAGGAAATGACTTGTGAGAAACCGAACAAAAGCCATGGAACTTCCTGTCCTCTTTTTTTTTAGTTTCTTTTGCATTTGTCCTCTCCTTTAAACTTTTATAACGGTAGTTTGCAACTGACCGACAGGTGTGGCTCCAGGCAGGTCAGAAAAACCTATAATCAAATACTTAATTTCCTTTTTAAATAATATTTATTCTACTGAGGAATTATGTTTAAGTCTTGCTCATAATATGATCTTCAAGGGTATCACAAATGTTATGTTTCTTGAACCTTCTGTACTGCATATCAGTGCATATCATTGTTTTACTAATACTTTAGATTCTTTTTTCTGATTTTTCTTTTTTTTGAGTATTTTATTTAAGCACTATATGTTCTTTCTTTCAATTCTCAAAAGTAATTACTTTTGCATTATTCCTCCTTAAGATTTTCCATTGATTTTGCTTAGATTTCCTGCTGATAATCCCAAGAATTTTCTCTGTATGTGTAAAGTTTAAGCATTTATAGATTTCCAGCTTTTATTGAATGCAGTCTGAGTTGCCTACAGTACCATAAATTTGTAGTTTTTATGTAATGTAGCTGGTGAAAATAAAAAAAATCACTTTATGTATAAGAACAGGAATTTCCAGTTTATGGAAGCCACCTGAAACCGAAGCTGAGTGAAGTTGGCACTCAATATGCCCTAAAGATATGTGTGTGTGAACGGTTTACAAATGTTTTGAAGCTGAAAACTAAGTTTCTGGTGTTAAAAAGCTGCTTTGTTTTGGTGTGCTATTTCTGGGGGGGGGGGGGCCTTTATACACAAACACACACAAAATAAAAATAAAACATCTACGAAAAATGTCTAAATTCAACTTACTTCTCAATCTCAAAACAACTTGTGATCTGATCAATAATATTCTATTTAATTCTGTTCTATCGTCTGATCTTTTCTTTAGGCGCTATATTCAAATTCCTCGAAGCGTAAATGTCTCTAGCTGCTTGCAAATCCATTCAATACATTCACACTAAGCCAGTGAACACATCCTGGCTTTGTGCCAGTCATTCTCCGTGTGCCAAGATTTAGTGATAAATGAAGTGCAGGAACCTGAGAAAACATGTTCTGTCATGATGACACAGCAATATATTTTGTTGAGTCATCTGACACCTTTACAATAAGGCCTTAAAAAATGTACTTGCTTGTCTGTAAACTTTATTTGTAACCTGGCAGCAGAAGCAGTGACGGTTATTAAAACTCAATAATGTATTTGAATTGTAAGAAAAGGAAATTTAGCAAACCACGAGGTGATTTACAACTTTTTTCCCTCAGTTTGACTTGTGTTTGACTCTAACAAATATAATTACATGTGCTGGAACATAAACAGGGACTACAACCTGATCTATAGTGTTATCGCTTAACTCATCTTTCGAATATTTACACTAAATAACCCCGAAAGAAAAACACATGTATCTTTTTCTTTGTCACCAAGCGAAGTTGAGTGAAAATGATTGTTCACTTATTTTTAATATTTAAATTGTGGGACTTATTTTTGGCACATTTTCAATGATATGACAAGAATGGACTAATGCTGGTCAAACAAGCTTTTATCCCAACATACAGGAGCCACACCTCGTCTAAATTTCACATTCTGTGGGTTAGTTTTACAACATAAAGCTGAATCTGTTCACACTAAGTACTCTGATTTATTTTCTCTCTTAGATGACTAATGATCACCATGATATGCTCTCTCTTTCAATTCAACTATTTTAGCTGAGCTTCTAAAACAAATAAAGAAAGTTATGGATCCTTAATAAATAGCTTTTTAGAAAGTGAGACAGACCTTAGCAGCTCCTCCTTAATTATACTGAACTTGCTTCTTGACATCCATCAAAGGATTTGTTTAAATAGACATAAAGTGTTCTATGTACTGAGACAAGTGTTTGCATTTGACATTAACATTACAGTATAGCTCATTACGTCATGTCTCGTTTAAGGAAAAAAGAAAAGCTAACTCACTGTGACTATGAAGCATAGAAGAAGATTCTTGGTGGTCCCACATACCTGATCCCTGAGCAGCTCCAGCAGCTGGTGGATGCACTCGTTCAGTGAGAGCTCTCCGGTTTTCAGGACAAGTTCCGGTGCCTCAGGGCGCTCGTACTGTGAGTCTATCCCAGTAAAACCTGACAAAAACATGAAGTCCGACCACTTCAACAACTTGAATGAGAAGCAGAGTAAACAGAAAATGACAGCTACTATATTGTGTTGGGGATTACTTGAGTGAAAAAGTGTTTACCTTTAATTTCTCCAGCGCGAGCCTTCTTGTACAGTCCTTTCACATCCCTGCTCTCGCACACTTCGAGAGGGGCATGGACGAACACTTCAAAAAATTGCAGCCCGGCACTCTCGTGGATCTTCCTCGCCTCGTCACGATCCTGCAAAAAAGATCACAAAAATATTTTACTAAACTCCATTTGTGTAGAATAATGTGGTTATGAACACACAAGCCCGTCAAGGTAATGGGGGACCATTTTCTGACCTGGGCAAAAGGGGAGATGAAACTGGTGATGCAAACAAGACCTGCATCTGCGAATAACTTCGCCACTTCAGCGACACGTCTGATGTTCTCCTCGCGGTCGTGATCAGAAAAGCCCAGATTCTTGTTCAGGCCATGGCGGATGTTGTCTCCATCCAGTGAGTAGCAGGGGATCCTGTGGGACACGAGATACTCTTCCAGGGCGAAACTGATGGTGGTCTTCCCAGCGCCTGACAAACCTAATGGGCACAGTTTGTAGGACACCACATTAATCTTTGAATAACAAAGAATGAGCTAAATATAAAGCAAGCTATTTGTGTATTCATTCAATATTCTTGATCACAAGGGTTATTCATGACTGCACTACTTGCACATTTAATTGCACTCTATGGAATCGTGACTTTGATCTCTTTTGGGACAGATGACATCTGTTCAAGTCTGATAGACTGACTTTGAATTGATCTGGAGCTGAGCTGTTAGCTTCAAACATGAAGTATTTCCTGGACCAAGTTCCAGCTGGAAAGAACAGAAAACAACAGGAGAGTGATCAGCTGATGTCTGAGGCTGAAGGACAGATGAAGCCAACTGAGATATAGATGGAACACGACATTCAAATGGCTGATAGGGAGAAGGCTGCAGAACCAGAACTGGAAAAGAGGTTCCTCGAACCTACAACTGGAGAACAACTGAACACCTCTTTTTCTCAACCAGAGAACACCAAACCATCAACTGAGAACAGAGGATGGGATGAAAATGAGAACCCTGTTAAACGAGAAGAGGAGTATTTGGATTTTCACACAAAACTACAGCCCCTTTGGATGATGAATTAAAAAAATGGAAAGAAAAGAAGACACAAGAGTGGAAAAAGTTACAAGAGTGGTTACCCTGATAATGAAAATTTTTATGTCTGGGAGGAATATAAATTTAAATTTCTGGGGTTTGTAAATGTTTAGAAATATTCTGATGTGATAAATAGTTGTTAAAACTTCTCTTTATAAAGTCTACATAAAATTTCCTTATAGTTTTATTTGACATATTTTATATAAGTCAAATGAAAGGGATTGAAGAAAATCTTCATCTAATTGATTAACTGGATGTTTGATGCAGTATTGTATTATATACTTTCTGATCACTGCAGAGTTGGTGTGTGTCTTATCAGTGTTCTGTTTGTATACACAAAAATTAGATACCCCTTCAGGGGGGTTGTAACCAGAAAAAGACTACAGAGGTTATATGTTGAAGTTTTTAGAAGTTGGGGAAGTTTTGCAGAATCTCTGTTCAGATCCTGTCTGGACAGACTGGGATGTTTGTTTGGGTTTTCTCCCAAGGTTACTGAGGCCTGTGGTTTGCACTACTGAAATTGATTGGAGTCAGAGATGAGAATAAAGTTTTTGAGAGTAAATCCAATTGGATTCCTGCATTTATTCGGACATACCATTTTGAACATTGCATTTTTAATTTTACAGCACTTTGGTGCACAAATTCAACTAACCCTCTCACTTTTTGCCAACTATGACTTTTGCCCTTTTGTAGCCCTTTTGTCACACTAATCCAAAAGTCCAAACTTGTTTGCCTTTAACTGCGCTAGTGGACCACTGGAGCAAACAAGTCAACAACCGTGTCTTAAAGGTTATCTAGTAAGCAGCAAAAATCCTTAAACGTTAACTATTCAACACAAAATATGCCTTCCAGTCAGCTAGTGACTGTCAACTGTCCTAACGTGCAGCTAACAAATATCAACAAGTTGATAAGTGCTCATAAAATGTAGCTCCTCTTTCACCTCTTTTCTGAGGTGTGTGTCAAAGCAACTCGTTTTGATGATGTTCCTTTAAATTCAAACGAGGGGCTTCACACCCCACCTCCCTCCAGCTTCCAGAGCAGTCCATTCTAGTTTGACAGTGGCACTTATGTCTATCTAGCAGCGCAGAAATGTTTTATTTAAAGATGTCAACCAGGGAAGACTTGTCCATCCAGCCTTACAAAGTTCAAGCCAGAGTCAAACAAGCAGGTAAAAATGGCATCAACGGTAAGATTACAGATAAACATACCAGTGAGCCAGATAGTGCAGCCCCTGAAGCCTCCCCTGGTGCCAACGACTTGCCCTCTCTTGGTCCTGCTGACATGATGGGCCTGGTACACCACGTTGGTAGACCTAACGAGATCCTGAAAGAGATGGACAGATACTCAGGCAGAAGAACAGGAAACCCTGATGAGCATCTGAAGCTAAAACATCACCGTCAGCATGACAAGAAAAGACGTACAAATGTTACGGAATTATGACGGACGTTGCGGAAAGTGGCAACCAAACTTTCAATGAACAGCTCTTTATTGACTTTTAGACGGGAGACTTGAGGCATGGAAGGAGCAGGAGGGAGGGAGAGGCCTGACTGGACAATGTGTCCAGTGTGCTGCCTGTGGCCAAGCGATGATGTGGCAGGCAGGGCTTGGGCCCACATCATCCCACTTTTCCTTCTTTCCAGGATCTGCCATACTATAGAACCAGTTCATTCATTAGTTTAACAGACTCCACCCTGACTATTTGTGCTTTCACTGGATCAGTCAACACCTGATAACCCCTGTGTAAAAGACCTCTTTTGAACAAACACAGAATTGCTACTGATAATACAGTCCTCTAACACCAATGATGTATCAAAGATTTAGGTCATAGGAGCTATACAGTTTATTTTCTCTACTCAGCCTTTATCCAGTCTTTTAGGATTGCACAAGAGATAAAAGAACTAGAACATTCAGAGAGTTCTCCACCCAGATTGAAGTTCTATTTTTTTCCCTTTCCGCCATCATTCTGCCAGTGGCTCATGAAAATTGTCCCAGTACTTTTAGCAACAGTTTGCTGACAGGATAAACAGATAAAGACAGAAAAACAAACAGCACTGAAATGTACCACCAACTTCTTATGGAGAGGGAACTATCTCAAATAAAGAGATAATGGAACTACTGAGATCATTTTGTCAAAATCCTGAAACACAGCTGCAGTTTTCTAATTATTTTTTACTGACAATTAACTTTGTCATTTATGTTCTAAGTGAATTTATTAGTTTTTGTTGATTTACTACTGAAAATCAAAGTCTTTCACAACTCAACCCAACTCAAGGTAGCTGGCACAGCAAACTGACATTCAAAAACACAAAAATGGCTATAACTAAGATATTTTTACATTTATTGGGCTAAAATTTGGTGTGATAAAAACTGAGACTGGTCCCACACACATACTGTATTATGAGCGCTAACATACAGCACATGTTTTGCCATTAACTATTTGGCATCAACTCTGTCTTTTAGCAAAATATCTCTTGAAACCCTGAACAGATTTTAGAGAAACTCTCAGGAACTAACCATTTGATGTGAGTCTTCAACTCATTAACTTTTGGAGACAACCCCATTTAAGTTGGCTGTTACAGCTAATTGATATTAGCCAACATAAAGTCACTCTAACACATATTGTCAGCATTTTTTTAAGTGTTTAGCTTTTTGTTTTCAGGTTTATTTTCATGCTTATTTCTTATGATGTTTCATTTATGGCCCTGTCATGGACTTGCGACCTGTCCAGGGTGTACCCCGCCCCTCCGCACTGTGACGGCTGGATATGGGCACCAGTGACCACCGTGACCCTGAAAGGAAGAAACGGGTATAGATAATGGATGAATGGATGGATGGGTTTCATTTATATATAGGCTCTGTGCTCAGTTTTTTTTCCCTCTACCTCTCCATCCTTAGTAAATTTCCAGTCAGCCTCTGCTCCTCAGTTCTCCTCCTGCCACTCACACCTGTCCCTCATTCCAATTAGTCTCAGCTGCAGCCAATTACCTCCTCAGTCCATGCCTTTTTATCCTCTATGCGTTTCACCTCGCACCAGCCTGGCATTGTGTGTGCTCTTGGTGCCATGTCAATTTCTCTTGTCGTGTCAGCCTTTTTGCTTTGTTGAAAACCAAGTTTTATTTTAACTTTGATGGCGTTCCTCGTGTCAGTTACATCCCTGGGTCCAAATTCTACAAACTGTGACAGCTATTGTGTTAAGATTTGGGTGTTGTCTGAGCTAAGAGTCATCCCAACATGTAATCTCATTAAATTTGACCAAAACGTCTCTCGACATTTTAGTCTTTAGACCTTTCATTTTACACTTGTTCATTAGATGTATAGATTCACACCACAGGATCCACCAAACCAGTGCTACAGCAGAAAAGGGTAAAAAATGAACACCTCAAAAATCATCTCATATGGAAGGAAAACTGAAGGAAGTATTATCTCTTAAGCTTGGTAGCACATATGTCACAATTTCCTCAAAAAAGTGTCAGGAAACAATTGATTATATGAAAAAGAAAATGTCATGTTTCAGTACATTTGTAGATGCCTGCTTTGTAGCATTCCTCTTTATTTTACATTAAAAGAACCCATATAAGTCAACACACCGGTATGTTCTGCAAATTGGCAGCATTCCTGTGCACAGTGGCTCCTTTCTCCCCTCCCTTCACAAGACCCCCTATGTTCGCAGTGGGACAGATTGACATGGAGCTGGTCCTACTACAAGCGGCCCATTCACAGTCCATGCAAGTCTGGAACCATCACACCTTTTCAGTGCTGCTTCACAGCAACATCCTCCTGGGTCACTTCGAGGGAAAAAAGAAAAAAAAAAACGAAAGAAAAAAAAGAGACAGAAAATCTGTAGTTTATCAATCTCTGCTTCGCCTGAAAAAGCACCGTGAAACTGGGGATGGTGGGGGCAACCTGCCGGAACGCTCGTGTTATTAATCCTTAATAAAGTTAGGAAAACTTAAAAACTCTAAACTTTTTTTTCTGCTTACCGTACGAAGCTTTTTCACTCCGGACATTTCGCTGTAGCGTTTACACCGCCGACAGACAAGACAGGACAGCCAGACACCGGGGACACACGGAGACCTCTTTCTCTCTTTCCCTCCGCGAAGTTTTTAATCTCCGAACCTCAAGGGAGGCGTTAAAAACGCGAAGGGGGCGAATACTGGGCTTTAAAGAGCGGCTTTCAAGACACGTAGCTTTCCGGCTGGCCCGTCCCCCGGTCCTCCCTCATCCTGAGACGTCCAACAACACATTTACATAAAAAGCTGTGTGCCGCGAGCTTCTTTAATCTGTGAACTAAAACACGGTGTTCAAAACCCGCGACAAACACCGAGTTCGAACCCCGGGATGAGCACTATCTTCAAACAGTCGGGTGTCATTGCGAAACATGTGTTTATTTTCTGCAGTATTTCCTTTAAAATGTGAGGTATCCGACTGAAGCAACTTTTGAGGGGTATGGGCTCACAAAATGTTCCAGTAATTCACACAAACTGGTAGTTTATGCCCAAGGTTAATGATAAATCAAAAAGGAACTCAGTAACCGAAAAAATAGGGAGGTATAGTCACTCCAGTCGTACTTTGCCAGCTGGGATAAGTAATTCAAGCAAGGTGTATTCAAGACAAAGTTCAAGTTATATAATCCTACTGGCTGTATAAAGTCATCCCGAGACAGATCTAAAAACATCAAGTTTGACTGAAGGTTCAAGGACGTTCATAGACTCTTGTAACACCTGGGGGCTGAGCCCAGTTAAGATTGTTTATTTATTTTTATTTATTTTTGGGAGGGGGCGTGCATTTGACTGCAACGTGTTATATTAGTGATTTGTAGGTGATCTGTGTAGTAAAAGTGGACTTTTTTCAATTTCGAGTAGTTTTTTTAATCATTTTTGAAATTATTCAGTTTGTCAAATGTTGGCACTTTATTACCCCACTATAGTGACACCTTTTATTTAAAAAATTCAGTTTTCAGTGGTTTCTGGAATATGATCTGGAATTAATAGTTCTTGTCCTCTTGAAAAGTGTAATCCCAAGTTTTATGATGAAGCCAAACAAGACAGGTACAACGTGGACAAAGATGGACAACAAAATCATGTTCGTGGCCTTGAATTCAATTTTGCAAGCTGCACAAAAAATAGGCTGTGATTTTTAAAATCTGGCAGTTCAAAAAGCAGACGTATGGCTCGTTGGTCACATGTTTGCAAACAACTGCAATGAAAAATTCACCTATACCAACTAGTCTCCAAACATCAAAGGCCTATGAAATACTACCTTAAACCAAAGCTGGATTTTAGATCACATCTTCAAATATCTTAAATGTTACTGAACAAAACAAGACAACTGAAGTGATTATCATCCTAATTTCTCTCAGTCATTCCTAACACAACCATAATTGAGTTGTTTGGCACCATTTGTACTACCAACTCTAAATGTGTGGGTTGGCACTTAACTCATTTAAACTAGTTAAAAAGATGATGCCATAGAGTTACACAACAATATTGTTCTGTGTTTTCTTGATGGCAGACTCATTCAGAATGATCCTCATTCCATTGTTTAGTTTCTTAAAAAGTACTTGATGTTCTTTTTGATCTTTGTTTGAATTTTCATCCTTCGGAACAGATTTCATAGAACTGTGGACTGACAGAGTTCAAACTCTTTCATGATGAGATTTGATTTTCTTCTCAAGCCTTAAAAAACAAATAAACCCATTCTATTTCTAAGGACCTCACAGGTGTCATTTGTTCAAGGAAAGCCAGGCAGTTCAGTTGAATAAAAATATGATCATGAACATTTTAATACATTAATACTAAAAATGATCTAACAGGTTTTACATAAATAATGCCATATAGGTTGTACCCACTTGTTCTCTGAAACTACATAGGCAACTGAACATGTCATGGAACAATTACAGTATGCCATAACTATGGCCTCTTTTCCAAAGTTACCTCAGATCAACTTAACAGCTATAACCTGTTGAACCAGATAATTAAAACCATGATCAGCATACAGAAGCAAACCATTTTTGTCTAAATATAGGTAGAAAGTATTGTGTAGGTCTAAGGTCTGCTTGTTACGTATCAAATATATCTGACAGGGACATTTTTAATAGCAATGACAACAAAGCAGGAAAAAAAGTCAGTGTTAAAAGTCAGTTTAAACTTTTGACTAACTTAACAAATGAAATGATAAAACTGATAGGCAGGACCAGAGTGGTTTGATGACATTTTTTCCATCATGATTTGACTGTTTTGAATTTTAAAACCAGTTTGTATTAATTAGTTCTAGTTTTCTTTTGAGGTATTTTTGAAAAGACGCATTCTTTATTTTCACAGTACCACAAAACTGAAGTTATAAAGTTACCATATCTTTTATACTTATTGCTAAAATGACCTGTCAAAACTGAATATCATCAGAAAACAATAGAAAATAACCCCAAGATGCACCATTGAATGACAGCTTTGCATTTTGACATGGCAAAACACATAACAATCATTTGAGTTTAAGCCATGATAATGATAAACTGCCAGAACAGGAAGAACTTGAAAAACATTGTTTTGGTGCTTAATGCCATGTTTACTCATGAAGTCAAGAAAAACACAGGGAGTGAACTGTGCTTTGTTATCATGTATGACTATACAAGGCTTTCCCTCACATGCAAAAACTAAAGTTAGTTACTTGGGCAAAATTTTCCTTTTGTCATCCAATTATCAGCCTTTGGCATGGGCAGTATAGGCAAATGCTAAGGGTGCCATCCATTTGGGGGCACTAAAAATGAACGACAAAAAAAATTCCTAACTTACGTTTAGTCTGTAGAATAGTAACTGGTTACTCAGTTTTATAAAGGTAAATTGTTTTGGGGGTTTCTCAGCCTGCTTTGCTACTACATGAGGTGTTATATAGTACATAGTATATTTTGTGATAAAAGTATCACATGATGCTGTCAAGGCCAATTATTGGTGCGCAGTGTAAACAGAAAAAAAATAAGGATAATGAAAGTTTCAGTTATGAACTTAGATAAAGTTCAGGTTAAAGTCAGTGTTTATAAAATACTGATTTTATGTTGTAAAATGCTCTTCAAATGCAAATTGTATACTTGTCTAGATGTATAGTTTTGAGTTGTTTTTTTTTTTTAAATAAAATTCTCTGGTGGAGCATACCCCTGGACCCCCCTAGAACTCCTTCACTCCACAGCTGCTCATTTACATAAACAGGCAAATGTTGGCAGGAAGTAGATTTCTGGTATTCTGTTTTTAAATAATTATATTGTTAACTATTTTAATTGGACAACATGGAGTTAAAAAGTTCTCAGTTGAATGTTTATTTTCTTATCTAAAAACACCATTTCACTTCAAGCTTATCTGTGGCTCTGGAGATCTAAACAAAATGTCCCCCAGCTTACATGTCCTTACAATTTTTTTAGAAAGCCAAGTCACACCACAGATATACCATGATAAATAAGGAAGTACCCTTAAAACAGTTTTACATTTCTGAAATGTAAAACATTATGTGTGTTGGACTGAGGCACGTTAATTAGAGACTTGTTGATTCTCTTAGTAAATGATCGCGACCAATCACGATGTACACAATATAAGACTGTATCTAAAGTTACACGTGAATGTATTTAAATTGGCAGTGAAATTAAGTTAAAATATTGTACAAGGGGTGCTAAATTGGCTAGAGCTGACTCTGCAGTTATCACATTTTACTTGATCAGCAGAACAGTTTCGATCACTCATTAGGTGTTATCTAATCTACATTTAAACCAGTGGCATTGCTCTTCATGATTTGCCTGTTAATAATGAACAGGGGGTGTGGTGGTCTATGTGTCTGAACTAATCATGCCCCTTTATCTACAATCTTTACAGGTGCAGACTAGACTTGCAGCTGAGAGCAATGTAGCATTTTTAGCTGTTGCTTCAACTTGAAGCTATGAGCTTTGTCCAGTGTGAGGTCACACTCTAGCAGCAACTCATCACTCACAGCACTGAAAAAGCAGTAGAAATCAACTGATTGCTTAATTCATTTTTCCATCTGTTCAAAACGACAGCTTAAGCTCTGAACTTGGTAACATACACAGCAAAATTTGTCTGGCTCTGGCCCACACGATGCACTTGGCCCAGATGCTGCAAATAATGACAGCCCTTTAGTTGCCCAGATGTGGTTTGCCTGAAGTGGTCCTTGAATGGGCCAGCACCACATAAACCGAACCACAAGTTGTGACATGCCATCTTAAAAACAGTGCCATCATTGCCAGACCTGGTTGATAAACCAATTGTCATGCCAATAGTCAGCCAGCACTGCAGTGCCATCTTGACACCAGATCTGGCCCACACCTGCTATGTGGGCTGGCTGTTGGTTTTTTTAAAAAAGGTTGTCTAAATGTGGGCCTGCAAGCAGATATATGTGGACAAATTGTCTTTCACTGCATTTATAGCTTCATGTACCTTGTTTCGGTAACGTGTAAAACAGACGCTAGCGTAATAAAACATGTTGGCTTTTATCTGGTCATTTGTCTCCTATAGCATTTACGAGTAGCATGTAATTATCAAATATTTTCTACCAAGTTGTAAATGGTAGAGGCTGCTCACCAAAATGAAACAGGAAAAGCAATGAACTCAGTACAAAAGCTGTGTAATTACACCATCACCATTACAAATCACAGTATTGTCTTGTTCTTTTTATGTATTGTAATTTACTCTTTCATTGTCACATTGCAACTTCTAGCAATAACTAGTAAAAGCTCAGCACACACACACACACACACATATGAACCAAAAAAAAAAGCCCATAAAATCAAATGGGTAGATATTTCAGGTAATTAACTAATCAGACAAGATTTATGGCTTGTAATGACAAAAGTCATATGAAAATGCTTTTGTGTGCACTTAACTGGCATTGTAATGAGGGCAGGTTGTTTGTGGGTGTGTTGCAGATTTGCGTAACAGTAGTTGTCCTCACGTCTTCATCTGACCTCACTTTGAAGAATGTAGGAGGGGTGAGTTTGAAAGGGACATTTTGTGTGACTGCATGAAGCAACTGTGGATGAGTTGCATACATAAAGAGAACCAAACTAGATTTTTTTTATATTGATGTGTTCAGATGTGACAAAAAAAAGCATGTTTTTGCCACTCATCCACATCAAAATTCAGCTCAATACCTGTCAATTTGACTGTTATAGCCAATTCAGGGATTTATTTCTAAACGTTTCATTAAAATGTGTCCAGTTGTTGGTGAGATATGCTGACAAAGACACACAAATACATAATTGCCATTATTTATTATTTTTCTGAAACATTCAACCTTTGGCAGAAACACACAAAAAACTTGTTTAGGAACAATCAGAGCCCCTTTAAACTGAATAGTCTGAGCAGTTTTGACAATTTATTTAATCATCAAAAACACAGACTACAATCTTGTACAAAAATACCATATCTCTGCATAAAATCTGCAGTACATAGCAATACTTTCAGCTGTGTAAATATACCATGTAAAATATAACCAAAACAAAAAACAAAACCTTCACATGAGGCAGTTTGCCATTTAGTCTTGAGCTGTGGACTTTAACCTTTGTGTATCATAAAAGCAGTAAATCCCAATAAAAATTAAACTTAAAAACACAAATCTCATTTGTAATCAAATTACAATATAAAAAAGAAATTGCTGGTCAAAATCAATAAATATTCAACTAATGAGTTTTAGATTAATCAAATTTGACACACATTGCATGCAAAATAACTTTGGCGATTTGATACTGTGAGGGTAAACCACCCTCCCTCCCCTATGTTTAATACTGAATATATAAAACGCCAAAGAAAAAAAAAAAGCTTTATGTTGCATATTAAAGAATAAGAAAACATGTAGTATAGCAAAGGGCTTGCTGTAATAGAAGAACCCATCTTCCCGACTAACTTCTTTTTGAAAAAAATGTCTTTTCAGCTAATTTTTTAAAGCATAAGACAAGAGTAAAAAATACACTCTTGCAGTTCAAAACTGATTTTAGGTAATGCCAAACTGTGGTAAAATATTGATTTACATGAAAGAAGCAGATGTGCCATTAAAAAAAGCCAATAAATTGCCTTCCTTTGCTGAATCGATGCTCTCTGTCTAAAGTTCAGGTGGATTTTTGAACAGCTGACACTCAGTCTCAAAGTCACACCCGTTTAGCAGTTCTTCATAGTGCTTTCTGACATCTTGATAAAGCGGCATGGAGGTTTGCTGGTCAGTCAAACCGGGGAAAGTCACTGGCTTCTCGTTGAGCAGCGGCTGCAGCCTGACGTCGCCTCCCCCACAGTCGTACAGCACCAGGACCAAATTGGCAGCGTACGGCAACATGAAGCTGGTGCGGAAAGAGCGCTGGGACTGGGAGGCAAAGTTGGATGACCTCAGCGGAACGGTGTCCTTGAAGAAACCCAGGAGGGTGAGAAGTGGCAGGAGGGTCTCCGCATGGCCCACCTGGACTGTCACAGCCTCGGTGACCTGCTGACCCGACCTGAAACAACAAGCAGCTGTAAAGTTTGACTTCTGACAAAGGATCTGCTGATACCAAAACTTCAACTTCACAAGCAATCAACATTAAACCACATTTATAGCTTCTTTTTTATAGACATATTAACAAAATTATAATTCAATCCAAAAACTTTTGCGCCTTTTTCGATAATCTTTTCCTGAAAAGTTAGGAAGTTTTAGCTCCTTTTCAAACCTTGAAAATAACTTGTGTAACTGACCTTGTAAGAACAGTTAGTGCTTGGGTTAGGTGTTGCTACTATTTCTCCAACGTCTGTAAAATTGGTCGAGCGATAGCCATTTTTATGTTTGTTAAGTTTAATTAGCTGTGGTAGCCATCTTAAACTGGGTTGACTCAGGGGCAGAGCTAGACTTTTTTGTAAGGGGTGGCACAGGAGTGGCCAAAGTGTTTTTTAGGGGGCACATACAGATTTAAAAAAAAAAAAGACACTGGATTTGCATGTTCAAGAAGGCCACCAAAACAAATTTCAAATGGGTCTAAATCAGCTATTTGTTGACATACTGAACAGAAATTTGGTGTGGTGGGAGTTCACATGTCAATCATCCCTGGGCAAGACATTGTACCCCCCACTTCCTCTGATGTGTGTCCCATCAGTGTATGAATGTGATCTAAAGCACTGATTAGTTTCTACAGAATGGTTAATCTAGATTAGCTTTGTAGAGAGTCATAGTAGAGTGATGAATGCTTGTGTATGAATGGGTGAATGAAGGCACAGATTGTCATGTAAAGTACTTTGAGTATCCTGGTTAAATAGAAGGACAGTATATAAGTACAATCCATTTACCATTAATTAAAACTGGCAGCCACATAGAAGTACTTGGCTGCATTCCACAAAGAACCATTCTAATATCTCCATTCTATTGCTATGTTACATACTAGCCTCTAAATGTTGACCATTACACATCATTTTTATTTTCTATTAATTCAGTGGTTCAAAAAAAGGTTAAATTTTCTTTATACACTTCACACTTATAGGTTCCCTCTACGCTAGACAAAACAGCTATGAACTTGACAGATATTTACTCCTTTTTTGCTCTGACTGCCCATAATGACACAGCACTTGTCAATCATTTGGGGGTGGCACCTGGGGTGGCCAATCAGGTGCCCAGGGGGCAAAATTGCCACCCCAGTCACCCCTCTGGCTTTGCCCCTGGGTGGACTTTCTGAGTTAATCCGGTGTAGATATGCATCCATTGATTATTGGGCAAGACACTTAACCCGCCTTGCCTACTGATGGTGGTCAGAGGGTCCGGTGGTGCCGGTGCATGGCAGCCCCACCTCTGTTAGTGTGGCTACAGTGTAGTTTGCCATCATCAGTGTGTGAATGTGTGAATGACTGTAAGTGTAAAGCGCTTTGGGGTCCAGAGGGACTTGATAAGGCGCTATATAAGTTCAGTCCATTTACCATTGATTATTTCTAAGGGTTAAATGCATCCAGTGCTTCATCAGACATTTTGCTAACATGACAGACACATACACAAACAAGCTTTGCAAAGTCAGACGAAAACATTTTGCTGATCGACAACAGCGTCTCGTTAACATCTAAATGTTTTCCCTGTGGAGATGCTGTCTTAAAAGCTTCAAGTCTGAACCTGGAACCTTTTGGGACCTCTGAAACAGACATGTTTACAGGCCAAATAAAAAAAAAGTCAAAAGCAGTAAGAGTTTGGTGATGCTATGAATCATGACTTTTGGGTGGCTTTTGTGAAACTTATAAACAGGCAGCTGTTTTGGCTAGACAGAGGAACTCCATGGCCATGAAGGTATTTTAAGAACCCCATGGAAACACTGGAAGACAGTGGTTAACCGATGAGTGTGAAGGAAATTTTGTAATTGATCAACTGAATGTTTGATGCAGTTTTTAAGTTTTACACTTTCTGATCATTGCAGAAGTAAGTTTAAAACAGAGTTGTCTGTGTTATCAATGTGTTCTTTCTGTAGAAACAAAAATGAGTTACGTTCTGACGTAAAAGTTACCACCTTTAGGGGTTGTAACCAGGAAGATACTAAAGAGGTTATAATGTTGAAGTTTTTAGAAGTTGGGAGAGTTTTACAGACTCTCTGTTCAGATCCAGTCAAGACAGACTGGGCTGCTTTGTCTGGGTTTTATCTCAATGTCACTAAGGCCTATGGTGTGTACTGCTGTACCTGATAAGAGCCAGACATGAGAATAAAGTTTGTGAGAGTAAATCCAGTGGATTCCTGCATTTATTCAGACATTTTGAACATTGCATCTTTTATTCTACAAGTTTATGGTTACGAAAGTGTCACCGGTGAGGTTTCTATTGGATCAGCTAGTAACAAAAGTTTCAAAAATATTAAGGACATTGGATATAAATTAACCCAAATATTTATTTTAGAATGAACCACTTTCTATTAACAAGTGTTCTGATATTTTCTAGTATGGTTTAAAAATATAATTTATTGTCACTGTGGCAATAAAATTGTCCCAAACTTTAAAAAAAAAAGACCTTAGATAGATGATGTTCCTATGCTAGAACTAAGTTTTCTTTCAACAGACAATATTTGTTCATAAAAAAGGCTTTAAACAGCTTTTAATACAGAGCCATAATTTTAAAAAGGGCTTATGTAAGAGAGGCTTTCTGTTGCTTCACACGTTATTGTACATCTTTGCTCTTGGAGTGCTCTTTGTTCGTCGACGGTTCCCGGGGAGGAAAACAATAGTGTAGAATTTCCTCTGTTTGTAGAAAGTTTATCTGACCGCTGACTGGTGGACTTCAAAATCCTTTAAAGATGAGGTTTGTGAACTTTTCCAGCTCATGGAGACTGAAAAGCTCTTTTTCTGAGGACCTAAACACACTCTTTGCTTGCTGTGAGACACAAACATGAGCTGACTTTGTTTGATTATGTTCCTTAAAAAAAAACAAAAAAAAAAAAACAGGATGTTTAAACTCTCATTTTCATCTCACAGCCTAAAAACACGTCTACAGTTTTACCAGAAAATGACCCGATGATCAAAGAAGTTACTGTGATTTACTTTCCCCTGTTTATCCTGTTTGTCTGTTGGTAAAATATATTTTCATTCATTGAATGGATTTAATTAAACTCTCATCAAGTAATTGTTGGATGTACCACTATAACTGATTAGCTTTGAGTAAACCCAATTCAAGATGGCTGCCACAGCTAATCAAACTTGGCCCACATAAAAATGGCTGCACCTCAGTGAATTTTACAGACTTTTAGGTAAAACTTGGTGGGGTAGTAGCTGAGAGTCATTTACAACACATGTGCTAACACATCATGCAAAAATAATGCCATATTGCTCCTAATGTCATTTAAAATTTTAATCAAAATGAATACAATACCATCATTTCTCAACACCATGTGGGTTTTACTCACTTGTTTTCTGTGACTGCCTTGTCCAGACGACTGAACACGTCGTGGAAAAGGATGCAGCTCGATTTCCGGTTTATGTCATATCCATAGCTTCTTTTCCAGAACTGCTTCAGATCGATTAGGTACTCCATAACCTGCCGAACCAAATATTTCTGTCACAGTTTGTCTGAGTAAGTTACATGTCTTGGATTGATATAAAAAAAACTGTTAAATTCAGTGGGCTTCAGTCATGATATCGTGGAAGGGAGACTTTTTTTTAAATTCTTATTTTTAATGGTGGCAAAAAAGAAAAATCCTTAGAAAATGTACAATTTGACTGTTATCCCCCCCTCCCCCTCAAACGGAAATATCTGAGGTTTTCAGGTGTGTAGTTGGTCGTGTACCTTTGCGTCGACCTCATCGAAAAGCTGACACCACGGGGAGTTCACTGTCTTTATGGCAAACTCATACGCACATAAGTAGAGTGCAGCTTCTGCCATGTCTGGAGGAGCAAAGACATTGAAAAAATGAAGAAACTCAGTCAACAAATGATTCCAGTCAGGCAGCTGTCAGAACAAAAAACTGAAACCAGAAGGAACATAATCACTCAGGGTTAGTTTACATTACAAAACAGCACCATCTACTGTTTAAATACACAAAAAACTGACCACCAAAACCTGATGACAAATTTGCACAATAGATGTAAGGATGCACTGAAATCACTACCTAACAAATTATTTTTTGTTCTTTTTGTTTATTTATTTTTTTCTCAACTCCAAAGTGTGGGTGGAGCACTACAGATGATAACCTAGGTAAACATTTGATCTACATCTTATAACACAGCATATGCTTCAAATGTAATACCAAAAATGGAATGTTACTGTAATGTACTTGTAAAATAAATAAATAATAATAATAATAATAATAATAATAATAATAATAATAATAATAATAAACATGCTTACAGCCAAGGAAGATGGACAGCAAATCTTGTCTTTTTGGTTATGATTTTAATATTTCATGTTGTTGTATTATGAATGGAGATGTGCCATTTTTTGTTTTAATCTATTTGGGTTTTTTAGTTTATATACTGTATACTGACCAGCTGTGATGCTAGCGTAAGGGACTCCCAGACGATCTGCGATCTTCTGCTGGACCTGGGTCATCTCAGGCCCCTGCTGGAACTTGTTGAACTCAGTCAATGCTGAGGGGTTATTTTCGACCTCCTGCACAAACCTGGCGCACTGATCGAAGAACCTCATGAGGGCGTCGTTCACCTCGTGGTCAAACTCCACATCTGCATGGGAGATATAGGCCACAGGTCGCACTGATATCCTACAGTTAAACAACAACATGTTGTATAATCCCAAGTCTGAGAAAGTTGGTCTACTGTGATAAAATGAATTAAATAAAAATAATTTTAACCTTGCAAATCTCATAAACTTGTGATTTATTCACAATGGAATACAACAGATCTGATGTTTAAAGTAAGAAATTACATCCTCCATACTTAAGAAAGTGACCATCCAGCCTGTTATCAGTGCACAGTTCAAAAGCCTGCCTCTCTGGTGGTATAGGGGTGTATTAATGCTTCTGTCATGGGCAGCTTACAAATCTGGAAAGACACTATCATTGCAGAAAAGTATATACTGGTTTTAGAACTTACAGTACGTTCCCATCCAGACGATGCAGGGAAGGCCTTGCCCATTTCAGCAAGACGATACTAAATCACTGCTGTCCATTACAACATGGCTTTGTAGGCTTAGTAAAAGAGGTCTGCCAGTAATCCAGACCTCTCACAAATTCAAAATATTTGTCTGAGCAATAAGGACTGTTTTCATTTTACGCAGCGTCCTGACTTTCTCAGAATGGTTTTCTTTAATTTTCTTCTATCTTACCTTCAATGCCCCACAGCTCTGTGAGTCCTGCTTTAAAGGACAGCGTGCTGTTGACGCATCTGTGTTTCGAACTGGTGATGAACTTGATGAGCCCACCACGAAGTTTCTCCTCTGAAATCATAGAGGGGAACAGTTTGGACAGCCTGACGGCCAGATGTTTCAGGTCCTCCACCCCCTTCTGAACGAGTCTTCCGTCCATGTCCTCGGTGTACCACATCCTCCACCGGCTCTGGAGCTCCCGCAGCCAGCTCTTCTCGCCTCGGGCCTCGCTTCGGACCAGATCGTAAAACTTCCGCATCTTCTTGACATTTTTGCTGGTCGGGTACCTCGTGCCGTGTCTAACGATGGCGGTCAGATGGAGCTCGCGACAGCTCTCGGACGGAGGCTGCAGAATCGACCTATTGACAGCGAGGATGTCCTTTATGAGATGAGGGTTAACTTCTTCATACCTCCCTTTGGTGCAGAAATATTTGGCGATCGGTGGGATTTCTGGGTAGTCCTCCGGGCTCACGTAGTTTTGTAAACAACAACAGGCAACGCCTGTTGTAACGGTGAAGTGAATAAAAATAACTTTCCAGACAGTGACCGTCATGATGGTCATAATCTCGTTGGTCTTGTAACGCAGAGCCGCAGACTTAAACCTAGAGAGGTGAAGTTCACGAACGATCCGAATCTTTTGAACGGCTCTTTAAAACGAAAAATGGGAACCGAGTCGCAGACAACGGAGCATATCTATTCTTGTCACACTGCGCATGTGTAAAGCTCATCAAACATTTCCGGAGCAAAGGTCACGTGGGAAAAATACCCATTAATTTCGTTTTTGTAGTTTTATTAGGCCCGAGCCAGCGAGCATCGCAGGCGAAGGCCTATTGAAACCCTTGTGTTTATTATTATTATTAGGCCCGAGCCAGCGAGCATCGCAGGCGAAGGCCTATTGAAACTGTAGTGTTTCTTATTATTATTATTTTTCTTCCGCCACTTCGGCGGCCCATTCGGAGGCTTTGCCATATTTGAAAACTCACCAAACTT
>JARVJO010000001.1:31985723-32006373 GCA_031762555.1 Cynodonichthys magdalenae
CGAAACTGTGTTTTTTCGACATTAACAGAATATCGACAAAGTTTTGCGCACATTTGCAATGGAAACGCAGCTACTGATCACTTATTTGTGGATCATCAACATTTGATCACAGACTTCCCTCCAGCATAGCAGTGTGCAGTGTTTTTTTTTTTTTTTCCATAGTGTTTCTGCCATAATTAGAAACAGATGTACGTAGTTTTACTGCGAGTCACATGTTGTCCCAGTTACTTGAGGCCTACATCAGCTTTTGGAAATCTAGGCAAATAGTGCCTTGATATAACCTTCTTTTTATTTTTCTAGAATGAGATTGTCAAAATAGGTTTATAAGTAGTGTCATGTCACCAAGCATAGATTTTAATAGTTTTAAAACTGCCTTTAGAAACCAGTGTTGTGGCTCTGAATGTCAAGGTAATGTTTACAATATTTTACTGCCTATCATTTTAAGCAATGGTAATGCTTCCTAGAAAAAGTAAATGGTTTAGAGAGTTTTAAGACTGAAATGAGATGAAAATTTGTGCAAGGTCATTTAAAGTTTATATAATTCTATTGACAATAATTTAAATGAATCACTAACTTGTGGGGGGATTAATTTCCTTTTTGTTTGAAAAGGAACCTTTTTATATAGTTTAAGGTTATCAAAAGGGTGCATTGGTAGCATTTAAAAAAATATGGCAGAGAAACTTTAGGTTTTGTCAAAGGCTCCCACATAAGCCTATGTGTCAGGAAAAAGTCAACATTAATGCTTTGTTTTCTGTATTTTAAAAGGTTAACACTCACTTGAAGTGTGCAATGAAAAATTATTTACTGAGCTGTTTCAAACCACAATTGATCAACTATCAACAGGTTCCTTGTTTTGCAGAGTTTAACAGATGATTGCAGCAGATTTGATAATAAATATCTCACCTCAGTAACATTTTGTGTCAGTCTTAAAGTTTTGTAGGGGAAGTGGGTTTCTTTTTTCCATCCTTACATGCAGAGTCATTGTTAAACTGTTGAGACTTGTGTACACTATCTTGATAATTGTTGAGAAAAGAAGAAGTAATGTTTCCTGCTGGCAAGTGCCCTGTGTGCTAGGTCCTCCAGCTTTTACTTTTTCCATCCACAGACGGTAGTGTTCAGTGTACCCTTCAGGATTTCAGAGAAGTTAGGCATGTTTTATAGACAATTTGGCCATTCTGGTCAAACACATTGCTCCGTAATTTACCAAACTGACTGGCTATAATAACAAGGCTTCAGGCAGTTCTCGTAAACCTCTTCACATTGGGGATGTTTTACACCCAACTGTTAAGACAGACCAGTAAAGTGGTGTTGCAACATGAAAAAGAGGAAGATTGCTGAGTCTTGTTCTAATACAACAACTTTAAACAGAGTTCATTCAGCTGTTAAAACAATGAAAAAAGCAAATTTTTTTGTCTTGCATGACTATTTATAGAAATATATAAAATTAAAATGTCAAGGATACACTTGCCAGAAGGCGAAGCTCTCGATTTACCAGTCAGTCTATATTCCTACCCTCATCTATGCTCACAAGCTTTGGGTAGTGACCAAAAGAATGAGGTCGCGTATATAAGTGGCTGAAATGAGTTTTCCCCATAGGGTGTCTGGGCTCTCCCTTAGCGATAGGGTGAGAAGCTCGGTCATCCGGGAGGGACTCAGAGTTGCTCCTCCATGTCGAGAGGAGCCAGTTGAGGTGGTTTGGACATCTGGCTAGGATGGTTAGGAAAGATACTCTTTAGGAATACTATATAAAATTACATCTGGTTACGAAATGTAATTGAAAATATGATGGCACGCTTGGAGAAACGTATCGTCATAGACACTAATTAGGAATCAGAATAATTTCTCCATGTTTTTCCACAGTGTTAAATACCGAAATTTCATATATATATCCTCCCGGCCTTGCAGTGTGTATTGGTTCTAAACATTTTAAATCTTTTACAAGATTATGCAGGGTTTACCTAGATGATGGTGGCCTCCAGGAACTGCTGAATTCATTACCCAATTTCTAAGAACCATTATATCCTGAGGCAATAGGTGATCAAATATTTTTGGCAGTATGTAAACATTTTTCTGATGATACAAATCTAAGACAAATATCAAGTATAGATGGCTTAAAAATGGCTTGCTTATGTCTGTTCTGTATCTAACTGAAAGCTCCTTCAGTCTAATATGTGCCTATGATTAAAAACTTGGTGCTATTAGTTTCTATAGCCTACAGCTAGACTAACTTGTATTAAATGTTTTCATGAAAAAAGGCATTAGCTTGTTTTTGTGTGTTTCTGTTTTTGTTGATCTAGTATAATTCATTAAGACCTTAGGGCTTCTTGATTTATGTTATTTACAGTAAACCTTTTCTTGGACTCAAGGACTTAAAAAGATAATCAGCAGTGAAGGATCAATGTCAGTGTAACCTTAAACAAAAAAAAAAAAAAAAGAGAAGAGGGGAAAAAAAAAAAAATAACGAAATCAACCAAAGCCCAATGTTACACCAACCTGGAGCTTAATCTTTAAAGAAGGTGCTGGGAATTTGCAGTTTGTCAATTTTTTTCTTGATATAGGGCATGAGTCTTTAAAGAAAACACACTTTATTCTAAGAAACTAACTTCACTTGTTGATGGAGAGGTACAAATTTGAAGGTGTGTTTTTTGGCAATCTTTTTTAGATCCTTCTTTTCAATAAATTCTCCACATTCCAAGCATTCAACAAACACCCCAGCTGAAGGCTATGTACTGCTGGTCACAGATCATTTGTGTTTACACTATTACGGTACTAAAGCTACAGTATGTGTGAAGGATTTGTCTCTTCTGGTAAACTGATTTAGCTCATTGACTATAAACTTCTCAGAAATTGCAGTTCACTAATACCACACACAATTAATCTTGGTGCTGGTATGTTTCCTCAGTCAGTCTGTATAACTGACCAGCTTTGTTTTTTGTTCAAATACAGAGTTAATTTGCCACTTATTACTGTCTTTACCTTTAAATAGGCTTGGCTCATTTATGTCAATATTGACCTCCATATTGTCTTCCTTTGTAAGGTTTGTGTCCCTGTTTTAAAGAGATACAGGTGACGTTGTATTGTCTCCTCATTCTTAGTTTGTTTGAAAGCAAACACAAAAAACCTGTAAAAAGATGCTGTCGTTTAAAAGCTGTGTAAAAAGAGGAATACTGGCTTAAGAGCATGGCGTACAAGGAGAACAGATGGTGTATTCATTTTCAGAACAGGTTATTGTGAGGTACAATATCACTTTATTTTCTTATGTTTGTTTTTTGCTAGAAACTGATAGCCAGTTGCTTAATGCCGCAAGTATTTGTGTAGATGTATCAGATTGGAAAAACTAAAGAAGTATGTGTGAAGGAACATAAAGGGCTTATCTGATAGCCTTTTATAAAGGAGTTACAGTTAAATTTTTTTCAATCCTGGGTTTGGATTGAGAGCCTCCATTTGATATTTGTTTAATGGAAAGCATCAAACTACTCAGTTTAGCAACAACAAAAAGGGTTGGGCAAAATTGTATTGTGTGCAATTATTCATCAGTAAAACTGTCAAGAGTTATTTGCCACTTTGCAATTAGTTTCATGGATGACACCTTCTTTTGTACGACACACTATCATTATCAGGCACGCATGTGAACTCAATAGTGGAAGGTGGCATTGAGCAGCGAACACTAACCTTAACTCTACAAATTTGTTTAATCACCTGAAACTCTGACATAAACCAGAGTACGTGAGAAGCCAGAAAATTTGAACCAGGGCACGATGTCTGCCACATGCAAGTGCAATTTATTTTAATCGTTATTTTAATCATTTTCTGCTAAATGCCATGATTAGTTGTTATCAATTTTTATGTCATAATTGCCCAACCCTACAACAAAGCGTAAACTACAAAAAAAACTTGTGCCTGTAGCTTCAATTATTGCTTTAGTCTTTAAATATATGAAATCATTGGTATTTAGTTTATTGTTAAAAAAATGAAGATGACAAATAATTTTATTATGCAAGCTGAACTACATTTTAGTTCATGAGCTTTACTTGTTGCTTATTGCCTCCTGTTCTTGCACATGTATATTGTGGAAAGCCCTTATTATCACTGTGCTGGAGTGTTAACAGAATGTGTAAAAGTCATGCTCTAAATGTGATCAAAACATCTGTGTTCCAGATGAAAAAGGTTGTTAAGACTCTCTTGTCTTCCAGGTTTGTGGCCCCTATGTGAAAACCTTTGTGTTTACGTATTTATATGTCAAACATATTTGTGTGAGTGTATAGTTCTGACAAGTTGACAGACTGTTTCACCCGAAATTATGTGCATTACTGGTGAAAAAATTACAGAACTGATGAGACGAAAAGCCAGGAAAACGGAGCAGGTTGTGCAAAAACAGTGCCATATGGGGTTAACAGAGTGGTGTGTGATGATAAAATGGTGCTATTAACGATTTTGTTTCTTGCTGTGGTATGGTTGAGGTGCTGAATGAAAGGAAGTAAAATCTAGAACACAGCAGTGTCTAGTTAGCCATGTTAAACACAGATGTAGGTCAGGTATTTAAGGAATCAAAGAAGTGGTGCTTGTAGAGGAATTCTGATTTCAGACGTTTGAATGTTAAATGTAACATACAGTATCTATAGCTACATTCACACTGCAGGTCTTAATGCTCCGTTACAATTATTTGCTCAAATTACATTTTTTGTGTAGTCGTTCACATAATTTAAATGCGACGTGCAGAAGAGATGATGTCATGCTCAGTACGCTGTGTTTACAGAAGTAAATATGGATGCTACACGTGGATAAACTCTGAAATTTTGCAATCAAGACAACTAAATTATTATCTGCTGTAATATTGTTTATGAAATGTTTACATTTGATCTTGCAACTTCCTGCTTACTTGGGCACACAATTGCACTTTTGGAACCGGAGCAATATAATGAAAGAAGAAACAAAATTAAGTTTCTTTCCAGATTTGGAAAATAAAATCTGATTTGTCAGACTATATAAAAAAATAAAATCTGATATGGGTTGCATTTGGACAAAAAAAAAAAAAAATCAGATTTGGGTCACTTTTGCATTGGAAAATTCAGCTGAAAAGGAGTCACTTGATCTCACTCGTTGCTTTTCCAAGGGGGCGGTTAGCTATGGTGTGTTTATGTCCCTGACAGCTTGATGTATTGTTGCTCTTAAGAGGGATCTTTGTCTGGTAATGTCACATGTACAGTGTTTAACTAAACGACCATCGTGTTTGCCTTCTTCTAGGCCCCACCAAACTTTGCAAAGGGAGAGATTTATTGAATGAAGTAGAGATCCAGTTATGGTAATCTTTTAATCTATGCTGAAGTCCCAGAAAGCACAATTTATTTAGTTATTCTTTGTTTTTATTTGACTATCAAGCTTAATATCATAGAGATGTTAAAATCAAACATAAGCTTGATCTTAATCCTGATGTTTCTCATCAGTTGTGCTCCTCCAAACCACACTTTTTTACATTCTTAAAACAAAAAGAAAAAAAATGAACACCACTAGTCCAAGTCAGTACTGTACATTACCTTCAAAACAAGTTTTGGTGCATTTTGTTATTTTAAAGAAGAATACCATTTAGACTTAGAAATTTTGGGAAGTACTAACTGCAGTCAAATCAGCCTCGGATCTTCATGTGAATTAACTCGTTAACTTGGTATATATTACATTTTTTTTTTTTTTCTAAAGTTCCTCAGCTGTGTTCAGGTTTTGAGAGGACCACTTAACTAGATGCTTTGGGTTATTTGTTTATAATACAAGTCTTTTGACCCTGAGAGAGTTTATTATCCCCCCCAAAGAATACTTTTTTGTTTTTTAGAATTTACATTTTTCTCTACTCTGACTGGTGTCTCAGCTTCTGTCACAAAGACCCATTTCAACACGATATCAAGGGCAGTATTGGAATGTTCTGTACTTGGTCAGGGCATTTAACTAATTATTTAACATTTAATTGTGGAGACGAAGCAGCATGTAGTACAGTGTGTAGTAGAGCCATGCTCTCTGTCTCAATACTGTGTGGTCCTCCTAATAAAATCTGAAAACAGCTGTGCCAGATTTATCACTTCATCAAATAAGTATGTCAGTAAAATGTTCAAAGAGTCCGCAATATATTTCATGCCTACAGAGTTGGGTTTATCTTTTACATTTTTGTGGTTAGGTTAGGAAAGAAATGTCACTTCCTTTAGATTGTTAACATCTGGGATCCTAATGAATGGTGTTTTGGGATGTAGGGAGACTTTTGTATTCATAAGAAAAAAGGTACAACAACTTATGCTTTTAAGAACACGCCGTTTGACCTTCAACTTTTGGCTATTTTGAGATTATTCATTTATTATAATAATGGAAAAATCTGATACTTGGAAGTTCAGTTTTGTTTTCTTTTAATTAAGGAGGATCTTTAGCATTTCAGTTTTAAAAATTATATCATATGGAAGTGGTAATACAGGACTCCATTCTGCTTGCAAACAGTTTTGCTTTCATTATGTTGTTAAAGCCTGCCTCTTTTAATATTTGGTGTTTAGAAAGATTATGATTAGGACTGAGCAGTACATTGAGAATTTATTGTCCTTGTACAAAGTGCAAGGACTACCTAGACGGCAAAAAAAGTCAAAGGTCATTTTACTTCCAGTACCATGTATTCACATTTTAAGAAAATATGTGGTCCATTCAAAGGACTCTCACTGGCCTTGATGCCCTCACTATTTTAAGACGATGGTGATGATGTGGATTTATCACAATTGACATCTTCCTTGTAATATTAAACAATCCTATTACACATGGCAAGTACTTGTAATATTGTATAGTCATATTTAGGATTACTGGACATTTTCATAGGATTTAAGAATAAATTATTTCTGATAATTGATGGTACACACTTTCCAAGTATCTTATTTGACTCTTTATTGTTTTTTCTTTCTTTTTTCAAATTTGTTTGTTTTTCCCATCAGTTGAGTGAGATTATTCTGAGCTGCAGACTTAAAGCTGAGTCATCGACCAAAGGTTGTTAGCACATCTGACTCGAGTACAACTAATCTGTTAACCGTCTGATTCGAATACTGCTTGTCACTGTTCTTCTCTTTATTGCTTTTTAAAACTAATCGCCTTTGCTTTCTTCTAGCTGGGTTCAGGTTCACACTATGGAGAAACGTTTCATTCAAAGTAAGTAAATAAATAAATAAATGCTGTAATTAATAATATATAAAATATTCCATCAGATAAATAAATGTCCCCATGAAATAAAACAAAATCAATATGTGTTTTTAGCATACTGTTATTTCTTCATTTTATTTATAAAATACATTTTTACTTTATTTAAGGACATATTTTTATTTATTTATACTAAATTTTATTTATTTGTTTATTTAGTATAGTAATAGTAATTACATAATGTAGTTTTAAACTTTTATTTTGTAAAGCTCTTTTACATATTTCAGGGTCTTTTATTTTGAACACCCTTCTCATTCAACTCATTTATGGACACATGTCTGTTTTCTTTATAAAAATTTTATTATGATGAAAGGCCAGGCAGGTGACCCCCCCCTGGTCATTTGCAATTTGAAATATGAAATAAAACAGCATGAAATAAAAAGGGAATTCAAAATAAAAGTCCCTGAAATATGTAAAAGAGCTTTACAAAATAAGTGTCACAAAATAAAACAACAGTATGTAATTACTTAAAAAAATAAATAAGATAAAATTTTATAAAGACATAAATAATGTACAGATATGCTAAAAAATGTATTATAATTATAATATATATTGATTTGGTTTTATTTGATGGGGACATTTATTTATTTGATGGAATATGTATTATTATTTTGTTAATTACAGTATTTATTTTTGGATGAAACCACTCTCCATATCACACAGCTTGTCTGTAATGTATGGTAGATGATGCAATAAGAAATCCTTTTTATTACTGTTTGCTTTTGTTCCTTAGTGCTAATGAACTCAAGTACAATCATTAGTATTGGGTGAAAATATTCACCTGACCTAAATGAGAATAAAGCCAAAGCCAGATGTTGTTGAAGTAGTGGATAAGCCAGTCTGCTTCTGTTTTGCTGGTCTGAATTAAAATGCTTCTAAACAGAAATGAGTTGAGATGAGGTACCCATGTGCTGTTTGTTTTCCTGCCAACTGTCCATTCTGCCAGGGTATTTAGCTGCTTTTTGCCTGGTCCACACTGGCTTAACTGAGGCATGACTGCTGGCAAACTGCCCTCCGAACAGGGTTAGGCTGAGTTACAACTCAGTTCTGACCTTCACTCTAATTTATGAGTTCCTCCTCGGAGTCTGTCTCCCTCTTATCCACCCAGTTTCCTCCTATCAATGTAGATCAGAGCTTCTCTTCTGTAGAACCCTGCCCCCCCCTGCCAACACACACACATATACTGTATAAACAGAGACACCCTGTGTCTTCCACTGACAATTGCAGTCCGTAAACAAACGGATATGTAACAGATGTGAGTTCATCTCTAGGCCATTGCCTGAAGTTTGGATAAGAGAGTATGTTAGAGAAAACAAACTAAAGTAAGACACATTTAATGTCACATGTATTTGTTTTGTCCTTAAAAGGGCTGGGCAGTTATGGCTCAGAAGTTTTATCTCGTGTCTCTTGGTTGAATGGTGATATTATATTCTGTCAATTTATACAAACTGAGATAAATTTTCAATTTTACTCAGTACCTTGCAAATGATCTCAACAAGTCTTTTATTTAATGAATGTAACAAAGTATGAAACCTCCCCTTTCCTCCTCTGGCCCTCAAAGAGCAGCTGTGTAAATAAAGTAATCAAGACTAATGCCTCTAGTTTGCAACCAAACAGCAGCTATGTATTGTATTACATTGTATTACATGAAATACAAAATGCAAATTAAAACTCAAGTCAATAAATTGGTGTATGTTAAATAAAACTGGGCCTAATGGAACTACAAGTTTTTGCAAGTGAAAAATGCAAAACCTTTTAAAAATATTTTATTGTCTATTCCTTATTAGTCACAAATTATTTTTTGTACATTTTTTTTTATTTTTGTGGTATAGTGAGTATAACAAGTTGAAGCTCTGTTGATATATAATGAACTTTTAGCATATGGTCTTTAGAGGCATGCGTTTCAGAACTATAATTAATAAAACTATAAAAAAAATATTTCTTGCAAGTAATGTGTATAATACATTTTATTTGTACTCAGTCATTCTATGAAGGACTGAATTTGATTGTCATTACTTCACTCTTTTTAACTCACAGCAATTTGTTTTTCTTTTAGCAGAGTTCCAGAGTCTGTCTGTTCGGCCAGTCATACTGTGAACCTAATCCTGAGATCCCCCCCTGCCTTCCTTCTCTGTTTTGATGTCAAGAGGAGCCTAGACTCCCTCTGGATGAAAGACGCAACATGTATCAACATTGGAGACATCTTTTTGCTGCCTAATAGACGGCCAGTCCTCTTGTAATTCTTGCCCTATAGTTTGAGGACCCTCCCAATCCTCCACATTTGCTGCTGACCAAGATGAAGAGGGTAGAGAATTGGTCACCAAAAGATGTTTCTGACTGGCTGAACAAAGAGGGGATGCCAGAGTACATAGATTCCCTCAGTAACCTAGACGGCCCTGCTCTGCTCAGACTCCGTAAAGAAGATTTTCAGATGCAGCCCCTCTCATTGTGGTCATCTGATGGCGGAGAGCAACTGCTGCAACGAAGGGATGCGCTTCGGATCGCAAACCAGATCGAGGCTCAGAAAAATGGCCACGCTAATGGACATATTGTGGGGATACCCAATGGAACTAGTAAGCCCCAGAGGAACGGCACATTGGAGGGGAAAGACTTTAAAGGGGAGATGATTCGCATTTCGATGCCTACGATGGAAACTACACGCTGCTCCTTCCCAACAGAGTGGGGGAAGACAGGCATAGCATTCAGCTATGCTGTAGTTTGTTTTGTCACCACGACTGTTGTCATTTCAGTGGTCCATGAAAGAGTTCCTTCAAAAGAACATACTCCGCCACTGCCCGACAAGTTTTTTGACCTGTTTGACAGAGTGGAGTGGGCCTTCTCCATCTGTGAGATAAACGGCATGCTGCTTGTGGGACTTTGGCTGATACAGTGGCTTCTACTAAAGCACAGGTACAGAGCTGCATTTACAGAACACAAGGCTCTCATTCACGTTAATGTGAGTGTCAAAATACGGATATTTTATCTTTAACTTCTTTTTTTTTTTTTGTATTTAGGTCAATTATAGGAAGGAGATTCTTTTTCATCGTGGGGACACTCTATTTGTATCGGTGTATTACAATGTACATCACCACTCTTCCAGTTCCTGGGATGCACTTTAAATGTTCTCCAAAGGTAGAGTGCACATGAATTTTATGCCTGGGCCTGGAAACATGTGATAAATAAAATATGAAGGATAAGGACAGTGTTTTAAAACAAATGTCAAGTTATAAAATGGGACTAATTAAATTTTTATTTATTTTATTATGTTTTGCTACTCATTTCAGAAGGTTTCTCCAATTACAATTAACTAACAAGGTTCATTTCAATAATTTGAACCACAGATTTTATTGAAAGTCAAACACTACCTCAAACCCCACACCTATATTCTATTTGCTGTTTCATAAAAACTTTGCACAACTTCCTTTTGTGTAAAAGCAAATAGAAAAAGCCAACAAAGCATTATTGTTGGGTAGTTATTTGCATAAAGACAATTTTTTTATTATTTCAAAATTTTACTTAATACTTTTATTACTACATTTATATGTTCAGAATTTTTTTAAGAAAGCTTCAAATACTGGGTAACTTGATGTTTACACATATTGCTTAATGACTTTTTTTAATTGATCACACAAATATCATTTGGGAAGTAAATTAGGTTAAATTAAAGTGAATTATGTAACTTGTAGAAAATATAAAAGAAGCTCAGTTTTGCTCTTTCATAACCAAAATCTGATCTTTTTTATTTTCCATTATCACTGATGTTTTCTATATTAATCATATGCTATTGTCCGATTGTGTTTTTATTTTTGTAGCTTCTTGGGAACTGGGAGGCACAGATGAGGAGAATAATGAAAATGATCGCTGGTGGAGGTTTATCAATCACAGGCTCTCACACCATGTGTGGGGATTATCTTTACAGTGGCCACACTGTGATGTTAACTCTCACATTCCTCTTCATCAAAGAGTGTAAGTTACCCTGTGGCTTTAAAGTCGATAAAGAACTTAAAGTTTAAGCTATCAATCAGACCTGACCTCAGTTTAGTTTCTTGTTATAAATCATTATGGTTACCTTGTGTAACGTCTTGTACACTCCCAGTCTCACTGTGTTTTAACTCAAAATTTTGTCTGACCATTAAGTAAAAATAGTTTTGTAGATGTGCATCTATGCTCCATTGTCATACTTGATTTATCACCTTCTGTATCTCGGTGCCCTTAGTGTGACTTTGTTTTGACACTTCTTTACGGGAAACATTGAGGCAACTAAAGAGGAAGTACTGTGAACACATATCTTACAATATCTGTGCCGACAAGTGAAGACGTGTCACTCTATATAACTACAACTTTTTACAACAAATAGTGTTTCTAAAGTTTTATTTTGTATGGTTCCTTCTTTCATTTCCTTCAAAGTAGTATCGTGAAACTGCAGCCTTTTTAGTACTGTAGTTAGTTTTATATATTTATATATTTTATTATTTTTTTTTTTTACCAAGTTTATGTCAATAAATCTCGATATAGATCTGACATCTAGTGGTGAAACATGAGAAAAGCCTTGATGGGGCATCACATTATGCCACCAGAACACATTTCATGTGCTGTTTTTCCTTTTGATTATCAGATTCCCCCAAGCGTTTTTGGTGGTACCACTGGTTGTGCTGGACCTTGAGTGCTGTTGGAATTTTCTGCATCCTTTTGGCCCATGACCACTATACGGTGGATGTGGTTGTGGCTTACTTTATCACTACACGTCTCTTCTGGTGGTATCACACTATGGCCAACCAGCAGGTGAGCAAGTGTTCCTTTGATGGATTTCTAAGTATGAGCAATGTGAATTAAAAAAAAAGCGACCTGTTATATCTGTAAAATCTTCAGAAATAAAGTAAGAAGAACCACAAGAAGTGGGAAAAACTACAAAAACGTATTGCAGCTGCTCTCTCTCATTGATTAGGTACAATTTTATGTGGGACATACCAAATTTTACAAATGAAATGTAAAGAAGTAACCAGGGTTGGGAATTGTAAACAGCCTCGGTATTCAATTTGATTTAAATTCTTTGAGTTTCATTTCAATTCAACTTTGATTCAATATTGCTTTAAATTCTTCAATATCAATTTTCATAAATAGTGCACAAATAATTCATTAGAATGGATAATTGCTGGATCATTTTTGGCTATATAAACAGAGATGGTATACATTAACAATTTTTGAAGCAAAATATATGAAAAATGAAGCAGTTGTACAATAATACTTGTTTTAAATATGGAGGGCTAACATAAAAACATGACAAACTGGCCAGGGGATCTAATTGAATCAGGTGATTTTCTGAATCAATATTGAATTGGATAAAAAACATATTCATCATATAAATTGATGACCCACCCCTAGAAATAACGTACTTAAAAAGTAAAACAAGTACTTGTAGAGAGTTGTGTATTTATTATATAAAATGACTCCGTAGATTTTTTCCTTTTTTTTTTTTTTTTATTTTCCCCCTTAAAAATGTACGACCTGAGTAATGTTTATTTCAAATTAGAAAGAGTTGGACTTTTTATATTTTGAGAGAAATGTTTTTCGTAACTTGTCAAACTCACAGTTCAACCCAAAACACTTGAATGTTTTTATAGAAGTTCTTAGAGAGAAATCAGAATTAGGTTTAAAGGGTAAAAAAAAAATCAACCGTCAAAATGCAGTTGATGCATTTCTGAGTGGAGCCAAGCGATTTGATTTTGCCCACCAACAGTGGTCTGTGTAGAAACACTGAAGTCCCACTTAGTCATTTCATCTATTGGCCCAATTACTAAATAAGAGGCTGTAGTGCAGATAGTCTTTACTCACTTTATCTTTGAATTAAGTTCCGATTAAACATGAAAAACAAGTAACTACAAGACCCATTAGATTAAATTTAGGCACACATGAAACGTCCCATGAGCCTTAGCTGCCCAAGCGTACCTCAAACTTTCTCCAAGTGCATGGGCTTAAACAAAAAAATGTGGGCAGCAGCCAGTGGGCTGCTAGCTTAATCATAAAAACTAAAAAACTTTACTTTAAACAGTATTTGCATCTCATATATTATTACATTTGACCCGCAGCCCTTTGATAGATTTTCATTTTGACCCTTTCTGGGAAAAAGTTTGAACACATCATGCTTACCTTTTTTTAAAGTGTTTTTCTTCTTCTAAATGGTGTCTGATGTCTAGTTATTTTCTGCTATAACTCATGATCTGTTCATGTTAATTATCAAATGAACTTTGATGTATTTTGTTTTTTTTCCCAGTCACTGAAGGAGACCTCACAGAGTAACCCGTTCTCCCGGGTTTGGTGGTATAGACTGTTCCAGTTTTTTGAGGAGAACGTGCACGGCACAGTCCCTCGAAGCTATCAGTTGCCATTTTCATGGCGAACATTGCACTGGAACCGTAGTGTGATGTACAGCAGAGTGGACATTCAGTGACCCCCGACAGGGTGAAGCAGGCGAGGACTGTGACTTAAATAAGTGCTATTTTAATTCATAGAGGACAGCAATGTTGGCTGTAGAACTGTCCTCTTCACCTGTACAAACAGACACATGTCCAAATGAGTAGCACTGTGACCGCCAAGAACATTTCATTTTTTTTTCTTCATCCATCTGGTATTATTTGTAAATTAATTTATTTGTTTTCATTTCAGCTTCATAGGTCACATACAGCATAACTAAAGCATTTCATCCAATTTCTAAAATTATTATTATTATTATTTTTTTGTCCGAATGCTAATCCTCTCATTACAGAAGTGTCAATGTTTTCATGTCTGTAGATTTTTAGTGCAGTTAGGTTGAAGTAGATAATTATTTAAAAAAATGACAATGCCATAACTATTTTTTTTCTCTTTTTATAGTAACTTTTGATAAACTCTCCTTGCTAAAATGAAACAAAGGTGCAGAGATAATATTTTTTCTAAATATCTTAAACTTTATTTTTCAAACAGGAAGGATCTCCAACAAAATAGATTTTGCAATTTTTATCTTTTTCAAGACAGATAATGGAGAGCATAAGAATCTCAAATGGTATATAATTAATGCAGTGCCTTTCTTCGCTTGATTGTGGAACCGTTCAAATAAAACCCGTCTCGTGTCTCTCGGTGTTGTGGAACCGCGCTGTGTCGCAGCACGGTCACAGTCTTGTCCCTATGAATGTATGAAACAACAATGCTAGCCTTACCAGAAGATTGGTCTTCCCAAACGTACAGTGAGTGAAACGTCGTGTCAAACGATGCTTTAGGCATCAGTTTGTGCTTACGTGGTTAATGCTGTTTTAACAGAAAGAGATGACTGTTAACCGTACTTTATGTTCACGACATTTCATTTATCCCAGTCAGTCTTAAAGCTGCACCAGCCATGTTTTAAAGCCAGATCACCAACGTTTCTGTGGCTGCTAATTTTACCTTCCCCCTCAATTAAAGTTATCTGAAATCATCCCTTCCTAAGTGGATAAGGAACCTCCTTATTGGCTGATCTCAAAACCTTTTGAGATGCGTAGAAAATTGTGCTTAAAGCATAAAAACAGAAGCTTCAGGTGAAAATCTATCTAAAGTTTCTGTTTGTTTATTTTGTCTTTGTAATTAATCTTCTATTTACAACATTAAATCTATTTTCATTCTCGAAGCAGCAGTTTGATGCTTGTTAGTGGGAATAAGCTTAATGCGCTCGTGCACAGAGCAGATTATCTATTTAACCATAAATCTTTAGAAAAAAGTATATTTTTATGAATGTGAAAATGCATCTGTATTTTTCCTAAAGTTCAATCATTTTTATTTTTGTTTTCTTCATTTCAATTTACTGACTGAACCATATGGAGTATTACACTAGTTTTATGTAGAGGGAGAAAAAAGTTCATGTCATTTCAAGCTTAATTCAGTGTCTAATGAAGAAATGCACTAATGTTTAGGTGATACAAATTTCATATATGAATATTAATAATGTGATAAACTTTTTAAGCTGGTTAAAATGAGATACTGTTTTAAAAGCGAGTCTGTGAAGCTAATGATGTCTAAATGGGAAGCTTAATATTTGAGACAATAAAGTAAAGCTTCACACTTTATTTTCTTTACTTTTATTAAGAATACCTTTATGAACCTTTTAAGAACATAGGTTCCTCAAATTTGACCATGATTTTATTCAATATAGCTCCTTATTTTTGAATTTAATTTCAAAGCTTGAATTAGCATGTATGTTGTCCTTTTTAGTTTGCCAATGTTTTATTTGTTTTTTAAAAATGCGTTTGTCCATTTAAAAAAAGAAAAATCAAGTTGGTCATTTTTTTTATGTCTTTCTGTAAAGTATTTACTAACTTTATTTCCCTTTTGTGTCTTAAAGAGATGTTTGTAAGATGTACTAAAGGAATCTCCTCTGAATGTTTTTGAATAAAACATTTTACAACAATGAATATATATATATATATATATATTTTTATCGTCAGGTTTTTGTTTTTGCTGCACATTATATTCTCTTTGAGCTTAGAGATGACGTCATGGCAGACCCACCAGCAGCCAGTAGATGGACACATTGAGCCGTTTAGGTGACTGGATGTGAGTCACTTCAATTTGTCCCTTTGACACGGGTATTTCCTTTCTTTGCTCACTTTAGGCCGCTTGTTAACCTTCCAAACATTTGCATTTCATGTGCAAGTAATGTCTCTGTAACATCCTCTCAGCTGTTGATAATTGGCCAATTTGGCAAACTGAGCTCTTCAGATAAACACACACCACCCACACATACTTGTATGGAAGCCAGTGGTCACTTGAGGCGGTGGATGAAGTCTGATTGATGGTAATTAAAGTTTGAAGCAACATTGGGTTTTTTGATTGCCTAACTTTACAACAGGCAACTTTTATGCTCATAAAGCGGGTTCATCATCATAATAAAAGGTTCATCAGCTTTAAGACTGCGAACAAAACCCAATTTGCAACTATATACTTCAGATTTATATATATATATTTTTTATTGTTATAAAAATTGCAGACAATATACACATGAGGTGATGAAATTTATCCAACTGCAAATTTGACTGTTGTGGTTAATTTAAAAACCTTGACAAGTGCAACAAGTTTGATTGATTGTTTCAATTGTTCATTTTTTTTTTTCATGTCCCACTTTTTTGTATTTCCTTCATCGATCCAGCTGTGGATGTACGCTCCACATTAAATAAGTAGAAAAAGAAGAGTCTAAATTGACCTAGAACTGTTTAGTTATTATAAATGTTGTCCATGGCAGCTTCTAGGGGCACAAGAGACCCGAATAGACTAAATAGATCATAATATCAGTTAATAAAACTTGTGCTTCAAGGTTTATGTGGAGAGCTCTGCAGAGAGGAGCAAGAGGTCCTCATCATTTCTTGGTTGAAATCGGGGGCATGTTTTTCCATTAAAAAAAATTTTTTTTAATATGCTTATTTATTTTTGAGCCAGCTCCTCAGTCCTCTGGAGATTTTGCTGGCACCCTGGAGAGACGTGACCAGTCGAGCCAAACTCCCACACACTACTACCACAGACTAAAACAGGCAGAGAGGGAGGAGACAGCGTGTGCTCCAAACATCTTCTAGTGTTAGCTGACTTCATTTAAGCAAGCCACAGTAAGGACAGTAATTAGAAATGGAGTTAGGCAGGTGTGCAGGCCGAAAACACCAAAGTGTTCCCAATTAATTGTTGCTTTGAATTTGATTGAAAATAATTGCAAATATTTGTCATTGACAGTGCCTTGTGAGAGGTTGGTGCACAGACTCTTATCCAGGCTAAGCTAATGGATAGCCAAACAAGATTTTATTTTTTATTGTTTTCAAGATTCTGAAATGGTATCATGCAAAAGAATAATGGCTTAATTTAAATACGGTTAAAGAGAGTTTCATCTTGAACTCTGAACTCTCCCAATTTTAGATGGGGAATTCCCACTGAAAGGTGTGTTCCAGTATAAATTTAGGACTTGTAAGTGAGAAATTCCCACTTCCCAGCACAAGTGGGTTGCATAAAAAGTAGCCTACACCTCCCAAAATGCATGTCGATTATTTGCAAAATGATGGACTCCTACCACTAGGTGGAGCTGAACATGGTTCAAAGTAGCCAGCAGCTGAGATTTTACACAACCAATTTGCCAACTTCTGGCTACTTGTGAACCTTGTGCACCTCTATTTAATGGTGGGATGCAATATTTTTGCGAGTATAATAATCTACATGCATTGTGGGTGATGGAGTTGATAGTAAATTCTAACTTTAAAGCAGCATTTTCTTATTTTAAGACGGCTTTGAAGCATTTTTTGGCCACATAAAGTTCCATTGTGGACCAGATTTGGCCTGCGAGCCTCTACTTGACTTTAAAAAATGACTAAAAATTCCCTTTATGAGTGCTTTGAGTGTGATCCTGTCTTCTGATTTGGATATTATTTCAATCATGTTCTGTAAATCGTTTTAAAAAGTGAGATAGCATGTGAGGGGAAAAAAGTCTGCATTTTCTGGCATCCACTGTTCAACAGTCTGCTCTTCAATCTGGCCATTCACTTCATCAATTTCTACAAAATCTCTTATATCATGTGATGAATCTATTTGTTTATTTTCACATTAATGTGACTGCATCATATTTTACTGCCTTTTTACTTTGGAGTAACCTTCCCTCCTTCACGGCTACACAGCCAAAAGCAACAAACAGCCTGACTGACTCACGGGTTCACAAGCAAATTCTGTTCTATTCTAAGCAGTGCTGTGGTCTTTCACCTTAATACCATACTTAGTCTGGGCTGATAATGTTGTTGAGAGTGCAAATGTAGTTTTTGTCTATTAATGGACAGCTCAAAATGTAGGTAGTGTGGGAACGAAGGATTTGGCCAGAGCCGTTAATGTTCTGCACTGTGTGCCGACTGGAGATGAGGCTGATGCGCACAGATTTACACCCATTGATCGCTGTATCAGCTTAATCACAATCGTTCTCACATTTCTCTATGTGATGCACCACCGCTCAGCTTTTATATTTCAGGGCTTTCATTTTGAGTTTCCTCTCAAGATCTGAGCTACAATCGATGTGGTCAGAGTCCCGCCGCTGCTGAAGCCAATCACAGCTGTGATGATGGCAGTTATTTTTATCATTATCAGCGTCGGTGCGATGCAAAGCCATTCTCTGGCCTCTCTAGAGAAGGCCACAAAATGATCAGGGGCTTAAAGAGGTGGCCGCGTCACCCCCCCTCCCCCCCCACCAAACTCGGGGAGTTTATCCTCGCTTCGCAGCTCGCTCATCTCGCCACGCTCTGTCAGTTGTGCCAACGCTCCCTGAAGCCTCTGACTGCTTAGGATTGCACTCCAGCTACCGCCAGAGAGGTGACTCAGTGACTGGCAGTCATTACGGCCAACATGACAAGGCAGTAGGGATATTCAGAGGCCCGATAACAAACATAAAAAGTCTGAGAATTGATGTCTGACGCCAACTGCTCTTTCCTGGTTAAGATGGGACTCGCGATGTCCTTACGCTTTCTCAACCATCGGTGATCTGGTCCCTGGCGGGCTGGAAAATGCTTACGAGAATGACAAACTGCAAGATGTCAAAATGTCGGCTCACGCCAACTGAGGGGACACTCTCACGACTGATGGAAGGGGTCTCTGGGCCGTCTGTCAACAGTCCTTGACACCAGGGCCTGCTGAGCAGACAGAAACAAACACCACAATCATGTTGTCGTCTACCTGCAGGGCCAATTTTGATGCATCATACTTGAGTGGGCACTTTGATCTCTGGCTGCTAGATTGTGGCATTTTGGTTTAGTGGTTTTGGAAATTGGTCATGATGTTGTTTGTACTATTTAAATAAAAACCCCATATCACAATTTCTAACCATCAGCCCATGTGGTACACCTGCAAACAGGTACATCTTTACAAAAAGCAGCTTGGCAACACTTCTGCTTTTAATAGAGGCACTCACACTTGATGATCATCTCAGTGCACTTGATTAGCAAAATAAGCCTTTACCCCTTCAACTTCTTTTTTTATTTTTTTTTTATCAAACATGGTGTAATACGCTGATGTCTTGAGGTTGTGTTTAAATTATCTTAAATCTTGGCATCAAAGGATAATTTATGTAGAACTCCAAAAATGCCTTATCATTCCCAAACGTTTAATATTTTTATTTCAGCTCAATTTTTGATCCCTTCCAACCACCTGAGAAAAAGGGCTGCAACATGTTTCATAGCTTTGTTCTAATGCATGCAGGTCATGCACAGTTGTTTTTCCAGCATCTGCCTGATGTGGTGGACATCAATACTCTAAGTGCTGTGGGTGACCCAGTTTACCCAAAGGTGCCAAAATGCTATTTACTTGTTCAAGAGTTCAAAAAACAGCCTACAATTTGTTTTGAAGCTCTCGATGAAGCATTTAGAGCTCACTGCTTAAAAACCATGCATGGTGAGAAAATAGTTATTATTTTCTATCTTATATTATGTAGGAACTTAATGTTCATTTCTACAAAAAGTCTGCAACTACCATGTCTATTACGATGCAGAATGATTTACCGGACTATTTAAAAACCCTGGTGGCAGAGAGTTATATAAAGTCCTTTTCACTGTTTTTGAAAAGTGTCCCTGTTTCAGCAGCGTGTGAGTCAGTCTAAACTTAAACAGGTGCTGAAAGGCCCATCAGCTGGGAATCATTTAGGATGATTTTCAAATGTGACACAATGTTGCATTGTGAAGTAATAGCAGGCCTTCCTCCTCCTATTTTCCTCCTCTCAATTATTCTCAGCACTTCGATGAGCGGCACAGATGATGATTTTCTGCAAACTTCTTTTGTTGTGGTGCTGCATTGAGCCCCAGCTGTCTGCCTCACTGATGCACGGGGACCATTTTCATACACCAGAAAAAGCCACATGGAGAGAACTGTCTTTGAACTGAAATTACATTATATATTTTTTTTTTCTATGGGATGGCATTTGAAAGGAAAAAGGTAAACGAGGAAATGTCAGCAAAGAGCAGTGACTCTTATGTAATGCTGTGTGTGACTGACTCCCATGTTTGTTCAGTTGGTTGCTATTGCAGACAAAATAAAGATCAGACATTAGATCCACCCTATCAGGTTTAGAATAATCCATTGACTTGGCAACATTATAGCAGTAGTTTTCCAACTTTTTAGCTTATGGCCCAAAGAACAACAGTTGCAGAAACTTGTGACCCCAGATATTATTGGTATGAAACTTTACTAATAACCAATACTGACATAACAAAAAATAAAAGCAGAAATATAATAATAGCCCAATAAATAAAAAATAAACTTCAAATTCATTGGGGTATTTTATTTGTATTTATTTATTGAGCCTTTTGTATATTTCTGCTTTTTATTTTTAATTATGTCAGTTTCGGTCCTCCATGGTTATGGTTATGGTTATGGTTAGTGGGGATGGATAGATAATCCATGTGAGCGGGGGCCTCATAAGTGGGCCCAT
>JARVJO010000001.1:32013209-32051403 GCA_031762555.1 Cynodonichthys magdalenae
CCTATACACAAGGAACAGGGATCCCCGATCCACCACCAGGGGGACGCGCCTCTACGCAGTGCAGCCTCAGCGCGAGGTTCGGTCCTCCATACTATTAAACATGAGCGCAATTTTCCCCGAAACGCTCTTCATTGTTTCCATTCAATTGTAATGCAAGTTTTGAGAGAACGTTTAAAATGTTGCAAAAAGCAAAGAAAAAAAAAAAAGAAATGTGAATTAGAAGTTTCCATCTACTGGTTTGGAGCAAATCAATCAGCCTACGTGAAGCGTAATTACGCCAGACATTGGCGTTATGCAAGACTGTTTGGTCAATTTTGCAGCTCAGATAAAGACCAACAGGTTTTTCTGTGTATTATGAGCTTTAAATCACAGAAATGCTGTATTATTTAATACATGACGTGGCTTTTGAGAAATGATTTTGTCTTGATGCAGTGGGTCAGAGGGGTTGAAATAATGGAGACCTCACCATCTGATTTATTGCAGCGTGTAAAAATGAAGAGCAATCCCACCTGGAATATGAAACTTGGAGTGTTTCCCGGCAGCCGTGCCTGACTTTCAACCAAATAAAAAAACTCACCCAAAGGTCTCTCAGGCTGAGTCATCCCGAATGTTTTTTCTCCTTCACTGGTGAATGATGATGTACTATCATCCAGAAAACACGGAGAGACTTAACTGGATGTGTGTTGGCTCTCAATTGACTAAATTCAGGGCAAAGTTGTTGTCCATTTTTCTGTGTTGCACACATTCAGCGCAGATTTCATTAAAAGCATTTCTGTTGTTGTCTCTCATGTCTGATACAGGAATGGTCACTCGTCTTGTGTATATTGCATTGGTGAAGAGTTGCCAATCGAGGCCTGTCCGGTTATTCTTGCAAAACTCCTCTGGCGCCATGTGATGTTGATCGGAAACGATCCTCGTTGAGTCGCTACCAGGCATCTGCAAAGCAGCGCAAGTCAGCAACAAACCCAAGAGGAGCAGAACCTAAGATCTAGCAGTCCTGACTTTGAAATGTAAATCTAGAAAATTACATTTGCACATAATCAACAGTAATGCAGCTCTTCATGAAGGACGGTTTCTTAAATATCAAAGTAGCTTTTTTTATCAGTCATTCGGGAAGAGAACTTAGAAGCTTTCAATGATCATCGTGTTCTGACTTGTATCAAATGATTGAGACAACAATAAGACACAAACAAAGCAATAAAAAGAAAAAATAAAAGCTGTTCTGTTGCTTTTGTAGAAATAAGAGCTGTGACGAAAGGATCGATGTGGGCATGAAGTGACAGCTGAAGACGAGTCACCAGGCCTCCCCTGTCCCACTGTTACCACAGACCGTCACGGGCAAAAGTCACTCCAACACATCTGTATCTAATTTGGTGCTTTAACTTATCCCCCATCCTTCATAACCATGAAACTTCAGCACTTCTTCCAAAGTGTAACAGCTTTTTTGTAATCTAAAGTCATACTTTTCATTAGATCTAAAAAAATATATCTCTTTGCTTCTCCTTTTCCTTTCATTTAAAGCTTATTCAATAACAGTTCTTGTAAATACAGCGGAGCGTGGTTTCTACAGCATCTTTTAGTGGAGGGTGATGGTTTCACGTGTAGAAAAAGGTGGGGGTTGTGAAACCCAGGCGGCGTGTTGACATGCAGCAAGCGGTGGCCTGTTGAACGTCCAGCTGAGCCAGGAATGTGGAGGCCCTTCGAGTGCGAAGCATTGTGTTGCCAGGAGGGGCTTCTCTCACCATGGAGCTGTGGGCCAATGGTTGTTCAGAACTGTCAAGTTATTGAGCACAGGAATCAAAACACTGTACAGACAGGCCTCTGAGAGAGGTTTGGTTCAATGTAAAAGAACAAATTTGTGTTTCTTTTTCAAGTCTGTTATCTTTATTACTTGTTTAGCAAAGTCAGAAAACACAAAAACAGCTGCAGGTCATTTTATAGAAACTAAGGTAAAACTTGGTGTGGTAGTTGTTGAGAGTAATCCCTAACTTATACTTCAAGAGCTAACTGATCTAACTGTTGAAGTGTGTGTTTGTTGGCAAAATATCTCAGGAAATTCTGAATGGATTTTCTTGAAACTTTATAGCTGATTAACCTTTGGAGTCAAAACAACTCAATGGCTGCCACAATCATGTGACCCCATAAAAACAGCTGTGGCTCAGCCAATTTTATAGATACTGAGCTAAATTTTGGTGCTCTAGTAGCTGAACATTATCCCCAAATCATATATTCTCTGAGCAATATGTTTGCTTAAAACTTTGCCATTACCTGTCAGTGTCAATCCTATTTGTAATTTAGCAAAATATCTCATGAACCACTAGACAGATTGTAATTAATCTCTAAATGGATATTTACTACAAACCGTTAACTTTTGGAGTCAATCCGGGCCAACATAAAAATGTTTTTTGGAAATTGAGCTGATGTTTGGTGTGATAGTAGCTGAGAGTTATTCTCAAGACATAGTCTGAGGGCTAACTGTTCCTGTAAGATATATCTTGCATGTGATCGTACATAACGTCATATACAAGTTTTTACCAAAATGGCTGTAAACTCTTTGTCCAAACACTAATAAGACTTTGTTATCTGATCTTTAGAGCAGATTTTCTAGAGCTACACATAAAAATATAACCTAGATAAAGACTTGCTCAAAATGACTTTTGGGGTCTCCGAGCAGTAGAATTAAGTACACTATAACCCTACATGGTACACACAAAAACAACCTAAACTGCATTTTATTTAGACTTTTACAAATCCTAAAGGAATCCAACAGTTTTACTTCTTCTCATAGTTATATCAATTAGAAAACGTTCTGAGCAAATATAGATACCTTTTGAGTAATGAATGTATAAAACAAGAAGAATTAAAGTATTTTAAAGTCTTTTTAAGTTGCTCACTCTAAGCAAACTTTTTAAAATGATGAAATCCTAAAGTAATCTAGGACGACTGGATGGTGATGCAATGTTCCTGCAGTCGGAGGAAGTGTTTATGACCTCCTCAGGTCGGATTTGGATCCCCAAATATGCAGAGAATGAACTCACACGCTTCTGAGATCTTTGAAGTAACGCAGAAACGTTTCCAGAGCAACATACAGGGAACAGACAAAAACATTTTTATCTGGCTGAAAGCGTGTGATGACCTCTGCCTGACATCACCATTAGCATCCACCTCCTGTTCATTCATAAAGCAGGAAGAGCAAAGGGACAGTTTTAATGTTATGTCCAGATCTGTTGTAATGATGTTTTAATAATTATTCTGGAATCATCATGGAACTTTGTTTTACACTATTGTTTTTCTGTTTTTTATTTTCTATGTTTTTTTTTTTGTCTTGTACAGATAACTTATAGCAGCCCTCGTCATTTAAGGAGATGGCTGAGCCGACTGAAGCTTAACAGGTGTTTACACTTAAGTGCTGCTTATAATAATATATAAAAATAAACTTTATTGGTGACCAGCTGAGGGAACCAAGCAGAAAACCATAACTCATTATTGCAAGAAACTCATCAGGAAAATACACTTCTCTCGAGAAAACGTTCATTATATCATGATAACGACTTATTTAACTTGTTATCTCGAGAAAACACACTTTGGTATTTCGTGATAATGACATAATGTGTTTTTTTTGTGATAACGACATATGTTTGTAATATATAAAAACCATTGAAAATAATTATATGCGGAAAAAGTCCGCTCTCGGCTTCCGTACCTTTCAGAGGATGGGTGCTAGAACTTTTGGTTTTTCAAACTTTTATATTTTACAAAATATTTACCTGAATTTGCAAATATCCATCCATCCATTATCTATACCCGTTTCTTCCTTTCAGGGTCACGGGCGTCATGGTGCCCATATCCCGCAGTCACAATGCGAGGGGCGGGGTACACCCTGGACAAGTCGCAAGTCCATCACATTTGCAAATATTTTCAGGATAAATGTACTATTTGAAATCTGCTTCAGCAACTACTTTTAGTTCAGCTACTTTTACGTTTTAGTTTGCTTTTTGCTACTTTCAGCTATTAGGTAGCTTTTTTGATACTTTCAGCTTTAACTAACGAAGTTAATTTTTAGCTCAACCATAGCTAGCCATTTGCTACTTCATTGTAACAAGAATGCTATGAAGGCTTTTGCTACATTTAGTATTAACTGTTTGGCTACTTTAGCTAGCCTTCTGCCACTTTTTGTTTTTTAGCTATCTCATTGTTGCTTTTTTGCTTTTGTTTTATCGACCTTAATATTTTAGAAATCCTTGTGGCTTTTTGAAACTTTAAGGATTGAAGTTTTGTTTTATTTTATTACTTTTAGTTCTGTTACGTTTACTTTTCAGCTAGCCTTTTGATACTTTCAGCCATTAGTTAGCTTTTTTAATACATTTAGCTTTAACTAGCCTAAATTTTATTGTGTTGCTTTTAGCTAGCCAATTGCTAGTTTATCTAGTGTCAAATCTTTTGCTACATTTAGCTCTTAAGTACTCTTTGTCTGGTTTAGCTTTTAGCTAGTCTTCTGCTACTTTAAGTTTTTAGCTACCATTTTGCTGCTTTTTTGCTTGCGTCGACCACAATGACTAGTATTTTAGAAATTGTTGTGACTGAAGATTTAAGGATGGAACTAAAGGCTTCAGATGACTAAAGTTAGCAGCATTTTAAGCGAGACATTAACATTTGATTCATACTTCATTGAGGAAACCAATGTAGGGATGATTCAAGGCTCTGAATTACACAGAAGAATAAATACTATTTTAAAGTGTAGTCTACGTGGGCCCTGGTTTCTCAGAAGAAGGCAGCTAATTTCTAAAGCCATATAGCCCCCATATGGCTTGAACCTAAAGAGGAGCGTGCTCTCCCTCAAACCAGCTCCCATTAAACACATTCCTCGCTAACAGCCCGATAATGACATGATAGTGGGTCCCAACTCTTCAGTAACATGACTCATCGCTCAGGTGTGTTTACAGCTCATCACACCAGAAAAAGGAGGCCTCTCCGGAGACAAACATGCACACTTTGCAACAGCTATAAGTTCAAAAGTAACAGTAGCTGAATCAGTTCTTCAGCTCCAATTTGTCACATGTGACGACCTTCGAAAATGTAACCAGAGTCACACAAACACCCAGGAAGAGCCGGGGGGAAAGAAACAGTGTTTCTGTGTGTGAGCTAAAAAGGGGAGACGTCAGAGAGGTTTTACATCCCACCCGTACCATAATATTACTTTGTTGCTTTAGTGCAGCAGCTGTCAGAGGGAGACAGAAGGATTCTCCATATCTTATGTAATACGACTCATTTAAGTCACCACAGGACATTTTTTAGATAGAGTAAAAACAGTCTCTGATGACTTGACAACAACTGATATGTTTAGGCATAAATTAACCTTTGGGGTCACAGCAGTACCACTTTCTGCTTCAGTGTAGTTAAAAAAAGCAAAACAAAAGCACGATCCACAAATTATATTCTAAAAGGACATCATTGTCGTTTTTCTGTTGCCTCTGGACATTTTGTCCCAGGTGTGAAGAAACGCCTCTGTTACCCTGAATAACTATTTAAAAAAAAAAAAAAGATACTGTTTCGGTTGAGCAAGCAGGGAAGGACAGCCTTCGTTTTTTTTCTTCCCCCCACAAAAGGAAGCTGTCAGACTTCAGAGTTGTCTCATTCAGCAGAGTGACAGGCTGAGGGATAAGCACTCACGACAATAGCTGTCTGTCTGTTTTCAAGTCTCCCTCTGTTGCAATGTGTCCACTCGATTTATCCGTCAAGCTTTCAGGCTAACACATGCAGGGCCTTTCGATGGACAAAATAAAAAAAGATAAGAAAATAGCATGCAGTAATGGCAGTATTTTATTGTGGGATGACAGAGGAAAAGCTCATTGAGGTCCTGGACTTCCATGCTGCCACCAATCTGGTATCTGTTTGGGTTAAGGCTGCATGGTATTAGGGAAACATTGCAATATAGTTGATTAGTTGCGATAAACCAGTTCTTTCCTATTGTCGTCGCACTGCTTACAGCTCTCATTTCTGCCACTCTAATTCTAAATCAGCCGTGGGTGTTTAAAGCAGTGGGAATCTATTTGATTGCCAAATATATGGAGCAACACCTGTGAGCCAGTTCTGGAGCTGCGCTGCCGCTTCAACACGTGATCCCATACTGCCCCGGCTCCCACTTGTGGGCTTGGGTCAGTGACACACTCATTGCTCTGTGATCATATGAGATCCAAGCCTAAAGACGTCAAACCAAAATTGTCTTTTAAAACAAAGATTAATGGATAAATTGTGGAGTGTGTGCTTACAGAACTTACAAAAATGTGGCGACAATTTGATAAATGAGTAATTTAAGTAGTGAAATCAAAAAGAAGATTAAAGCTGCTGCTGTTGGTGGCTCATTATGGTCACCATTAGGGTGACCAGCCTTTATCTGTTACAAGATTTTCTCAAACTGAGTACAGGTACTTCAGTTTGGGTACTTACTGAGTTAGAATCTAAACATTACATACATGTTTTAAATTTACAGCAAGTTGTCTCTCCTTCCTTGTAGGCCTACAGCTGCTCTGACTGAAGATTTTCTTTTAACTTGTTCCAATTTCTTAAACATGAAACTGAAAAACTTTTCAATTGAAATGTGAACTGTAACGCATTTAATGGAGTATCGAATCTGTTATCATTGCTGGTGTTGGTTTTGGGTATTGGGGCATTTTCAACAAGTTGTAAAAAATGTTGGTATCTGGCATGATATTGGCACCAATAGTTACCATGGTAACCCTGCACCTGCTGTCACTCCCTGACAGTAAACACAAGGGAAGCGGTCAAAAACACCAAAGTTTAGGTCAACTACCTGTAGAAAAATCTCAAATTTTTTTTTCAAACTTTACTAATGTGAAAACCACTAAAGATGTCAAAAAGCTAGTTTCAACCTGTTAATTTCCAACTTTCTGTGACCTATTTAAATTCTTCATGACATTTCTACAGTAAAGTATGCCTGAAGGCTTTAAAAAATGCTGAGTTTTTTCATCTTTTTTTCTGCATTCCCATAGACTGCCATTTTTTTCTGTATGGTTCATTTTATCACCACCATACTGTAAGTCTTACCACACTACTCCCAGTGGAGTCGCATGTTTTGATGCAAGTCGCACATTTAATTTCAAAGCTGTGCAATGAGACACAGAACTACATTATTTACCTAAATTAGGGTGTTTCTGTATACAGTCCTTTGCAGTATTTGTAGTTACACTGATATTGCAATGTAAAAAAAAAACTGATAGATGGTGCAGCTCTAATTAGAAACATTTTCCTTTTTCAGCATAATTTTCCAAGCTAAGAAGGAGTTAGTTCCAGAGAAGAGAAGCCTGATAGCTGAAAGCTCTTCTTCTTTATCTACTCACAAAAAAAAGAAAAAAAAAATCTGTGATAACCCTAAGTAAGCTGTCAAACGGAGACCAAAGTCTTTTGGGATAGTGGGAGATCTTTAAAGTATGATGGAGATTTGTCTTTAAGGGCATGGCATTTAAGAATTTTAAAGAGATGTTCACTGTAGCTCTCCCCTTTTTTTTAAAAATGTGTTTTTTAACATTTTTATTGCAAGTCATAAGTCTGTGGAGTTATGACATCATAAAATGTTCTTTTCTCCTACAAAAAAACTTCCCGAAACTGCATGAAACACCTTCTTTTTTGTCCAGGTAAACATTTAGGTAATGTGTATTTAAAGACTAGTTTCACAAACCTACAAAAAAAAAGAAAAAGTGCAAATAACTCATATTCTGACATTTTTGATCAATTTGCTGATGATTCAGGGCAGACATGGACCCTTTGAGAGTTCTTCAAACAGCATTGCAAACATACAAAAAAAGTCATAACATTTAAAGCATACAGACAAAAAAAAAAACAAGTTTGTCTCTTTGTTACAGAAAAACAATGAAATTCTGCTTTTATTAAACCTTTCTCCCTGTAGCATTTTGTTTCAGCCTCAGGCATGGTACTGAAACATCCTGATAATAAGAAAATAAATTCACCCAGGCTTATAGTAACAAATATATGTACACAAGTTCTTCTGTATCACTTTGACAAAAAAAAAAAGAGTTCCAAATTGTGAAAAACAAAAAAAAGAAGTGTCTTTTATTCCAGCATAACGATTAGTAATGTAGCTTCATTTTAAACCACAGACATAAAATCTTTTCCAGCCTTTATCTATACGGATATTTAATTTCTCCGGGTTGTTGATTTTCAGCTGACATTTTTATTGATAAAAAATGCAACTAGAAGACAAAGGTTGAAAATCTCATCTTTGTTAACTGGTGTGGAACATCAACGTACTGAAGAGATCAAATTTCTAGACCATTGCTTTGTTGCAAAGTGTATTATCATAAAGATAACTTTGACCTTCGAAATGCTACATTGAAATGTTTGATAGGACTCATCAGGAGAAACAAAAAAAACTGCAACAAATTACTAAGGTTTGTATTTGTCATGCAGAGTTTTGTCACATCTTGTGTGATCGTCTCCCCCCACCGTGTTTAATTAAAGTCAAGCTGAGAAACGTTTGCTTCATTTGCCTGTTTGTGGCAGTAACACCAGCAGTGTCAGTCACTCAGCACACCTGGAGGACAGCGGGGGGTGGGGCGGTGTTGGTGTGTGTATCAGGATTCCAACCAGTGAACCCTGACCCTGCCTCTGTTCACCTCGCAGGCACGTTTCACCTCTCCGTCACACCAAACACAACACCTACTCTCACTCTCCCTGTCATGTTGACTTCCCATCACAGCCCAGGTTTCTGTTATAGTCTCTTTCCACACAAAGATGCTGCTTTAGTGATTAAAACATATTGTATTCACATTTTACAAATCTGTTCAAATTACCCATTTAGACATAACAGGAAAAAGATAAAATACCAAGCACAAAAAGTACTTGGTAATAAATCTTGTACCGAGCACCTGATTGGCAGCACCTGGGGGAACTACAAGCTCAAAACAAGCATCAATATAAACAGCATAATAAGCTGTTTGGTAATGGCAGAGAAGATCTGGCAAATGTTCCTTACAAATGTGGCACCATTTGCAAAAAAATGAACAGGCAAGAAACATCGTTACAGTGAAGAAATAATCAACCAAACACAAATTTCCTTATTTTTTGTGCTAAGTACACTCAAATAAAAGACAACATTTTCATCTACTCAACTACACAATTACTTCATGTTAACTTATTAAGTACCGGTAAGTGAAAAAATTGCTTTAGATTTACTTAATTCAGTTGAGTAGAACCTGTTGACATAATATATTTAAGTAAATCCAACGCAAACATTTTTTTAATTTTTGAGTGTATATTTTGAGCATTATTGTTTTTAAAATCTGGCTTTTAAAACTGGTTAACTGGATAAACAAAGTTAAACAATGTTTCAGTTTAAATATTTGGTAGATTTATTGAATAGAAATTCCCTAAAAATGCTTCTTTGTGTTTTTTTTAACTTAATTTTATTTTTCTGGTACTGGACCACCATACACACAAAAAAAAAGTGTTGAATTTACTTAAAGCAATGTCAAATTTTAAAGAAAATAAGTGAAATGCTTTACTGCTTTACTCAACTCAGTTTATAATGGAACCAGATGACATAATTTGGTTAAGTAAATTGTACACTTCATTCTTCAGTATATAATCTATGTTTCATTAGTAAAATATTGACTGTTAGATGATTTTGTTAAAGAGGTAATATCATGTAAAGTCAACTTTTTTGAGTTTTATATCATGTTATAATGTTATCCTCTCATTAAAAACATGTCCAGAGTCTTGCTTTGATTCATTCATGCATGTTTGAGAAATCTTGGGCTGTCCTGAAGCAGCCAGGCAGGAGAGCAAAAACGACCAGTTGGGTCTAGAACCACCTTTTGGTAATGTCTCCTCCTCTGGGCTGGGTCTCTGAACCGAGCTTCTGCATCACAGAGCACACCTCCTCACCCCCCGGCCCGCCCCGCGACTCCTGCAGGCTCTCAGCAGCAACAACTAGCAAACACCCGGTGAAAACAGAGTCTGCTGAGCTCCAATACTAACCACTTCCCTTCCAGTCCTTTTCAGATTAAAAATACCTTTGAAGAAATGTATTTTCAGATGCCAAGTAAACTACGTCAAGCTTCCGCATCACAGCGCACCCCCTGCCCATGACTCCTGCAGTCTATCGGCAGCGATTATAGTAAACAAACACCTTGTCCTTTGCAGATAAAGCTAAAGAACCTTTTGTTCTCATCCTTGTTTGGTCAATGTTTTAAGATATATAACTTATATTATGATTAGTAGTGTGTGTCTGAGAATGACTGAAATAATCTTACCAGCTGAAACGTCCTCTCTGTAATCGCTCCGGTTCTTTAGAAAACATACTTTCCGGTCCGACAATAAGGTTCATCTGTATCCTGAGATGCAATTTTCTGAAACAGATATTGCATAATGTTGCTTCTTTTTTAATTGTCATGACAACAAAGTCTGCTACGACGCTCCAGGTTGTAAACAGAATCCTGTAGAGAGAAGCAGCTGTGATGACGCTGAAATGGGCCCGACAAACTCGGAATGAAGTACGAGACAGAGACCAATTTCAAGGTGTTTATAAAATGGATATGATGAGAAGTCAAGTTTATTTTCTATATAAACAGCATTTTAATAACAACTAAAGGTGACATAGTTACTTTATTATGGTATAGATTTTGAATATATGCCTGAGAAACATATAATATTGCACCTTTAAAGACATGAACCCAAAAATTACAATACATTAATTTTGCTTTCTTTAAATTTGATAAAAATGTCTCTGCCTGAGCAATCTGGTGCTGTTCAAATTATAACAAAAACAAATGACTTTTCTTTAACTTTTCAGCTAAAAATAGATTCATGTAAGGTGAGTCAAACAAAACACTAAGGACTGAAAAAAAAAATTAAAAATGAGAAGTCTGCTTGTCGCTCTAGGGAGTTCTCTGTCCCAGCTGTCATGAGACCTTCTCTGTTCAAGTATATGGATTATATTTGTATTAGGAAGGTCCATGAAGCCATTATTCAGTAATGGGAAGAATCATTATTTCCAGAACAAAGAACAAATAAGAAAAGCACCTTGTCTTCACATACAGTATCTGATTTTGATGTTTCTAATGCAGGAAGGCAGGAAGGAAGTATCATTATTGTGTCAGCTAAGTCAATTTCCTGAGCTCTAGTTGTATCTGTCTCCTCTGTGAGGCCAGTGATCAATCAGCAGCTCATATTACAATGTGAGACCACATCTATGATGTGAACTTATTGCATGAGATTGCTGTGAAAGCGCAGAATTTCCCATGATACATTTTGGGACTTTGGAGAAACTTGGTGCAGCTAAAATTGCTTGCAGGAAACATCACCTCTCCTCATCTTTCACCTTCTTGAGGGGCCCCCCCGATCCTACAGGCGTCCAGATGGGACCAGCAGCTGAGACCCTGACAGCATCAGGAGCCTATGAGGGAATAGTGTACAGAAAAAAGAAAACACACTGATCCGAGCGCTACGCTTACAATAATCCCTTCTAATGTTTCTGTACAGGCTGCCGGTGTGATGATCGTATTCATGCGTCTGTGGAGAGTTTGTGATTGGTTTCATAAATCTTTGTATGCAGGCGAGAGTGTGGGTGATAATGATGTGCAAGCATGTGTCTGGGTATACCCAAGAAACCTCTGTGTGTTTCTACGTGCGTGAGTGAGTGAGTAAGGGAGAGTAAACAATGACTAATGTCTGCCCTGCTATCTTTTGTAAGATGATCTGTCCCTGAGGCAAGCGAGAGGGCACCAGATCGTCTTTGTGCACTTCGGAGAAGCAGCACACGAACGCTCCACAGCCAAACAAGCGCCAACAAGATGTCCATTTCCGAGTGCAGCAAGTTCAACTCGGCGCCCATTACCTGACCTGCAACACTCAAGTGAGGTGACCCGTGTAAAGCGTTCAAACAACACGAGCACAAACCGGTCATGTGGTATCACTTGCAAATGTGCAAACACAGAAATAGTCGGGTAGCGAAGAGGCAACCAAGAAAGACGCTTCAGGCCGATGATGCTGATGTCATGGTGATGATGTAACGAGTCCTCTCAGGCCCTGATGTTGAGCTAAGTGTATAAGATCAAAGACAAATTAATGAGAAAACCAATGATGGGATGCATCATTTTGTCCTAATGCATAACCCCCCTCCTCCTGGTTTGTCTTTCTTGAATGGGATGCCACTCAAATATTTTCCATTGATATGGAAAGGGTGGCAAGAAGGTGACACTTAATTTGCCACTGCCATAATGGACACAATGTCTGCTGCATGCATAATTCATCCATGACTCTTTTCTCTAATAATAATAATAATAGCACACAACCTTGTTCCCCGCCTTGTCTGTACGTGGCTGTAAAACGTGTGGCCCTCTCAGCAGAGTTTCATTCGTGCTTTCCTGGTGAGAGTGGCTGCAATTTACGCCTGATAACTCTCAGAGCAATTATCAAGCCAGCAAGGCAGGACTTGAGCGGGTTATCACACGAGAGAGAGTGGAGGGTTGTATAAACTGTTATGGTGCATGTGGAGACCTGAAGGTTAACAACGGGGAGAGAAACATCTAATAACATTTAATAAAACCCTAAAAATAGAGCCGTCTTCAGTCAGAGTAAGAGGTAGTTGTGGGTATTAGGAAGGCAAGCTGCAGACAAGTGTGAGAAGTGTTGAACCACACCGGCAAAGTGAAGATCTGTTCGCTCTATTTTTAACTCTGAATTTTAATGAAACATCTCTCCACTGAGTCCCCTCCTGCTTTTTTTTTCTTTTCTCCTCAATGAATTCATTCACTTGCAACAGACGTGGGCTGTATGGAAACTTCAGTGGTCAGTATTACAGGGTGAAAGTAGATTACTCTAATAGCAAATTGGGGTGGATTTTTCTTAAAAAAGCAACATGTTATGACTGCTAAAAGCAATAATTCTGTTTGTCTGTTAGCAGAATATTCAATAAACCACTGCACAGATTTTATTGAAACTTTTAGAAAGGAATCATAAGGTCCATGTCCATAAGTTATTAAGTTTTTGAGTCAACTCCATCCAATGTGTTGCCACCGCTAATCAAGCTTGGTCATCACAAAAATGGCTAAAACTGCAGTAAATATTCACAAATGGTAAATTCTAATTTAATGAGGTAAAAGCTGAATATCAAACACAAAAAAAAACAGTTGAAAAACTACTCATTTTAAAACGTTTTTATCTGAAATGTTGGCATCAACAGCAGATGACAACCCTGTTTGTCTGTTAGCAAAATATCTTACGAACCATTAGACAGATTTTAATTAAACTTTCAGAAATAAATATCTGGATATACATCTACAACTTAAGAGCTTTTGGAGTCCTCTTAATTCAAGCTGGCCACTGCAGCTAATTGGCATTCATTAACACAAGAGGTACTCCAACTCAGTCCTTTTTACAGATGTTGGGTTAAAATTTTGTGTGGTAGTAGCTGAGAGTCATCTCTAACACATAACCTGAGCAAGATCACGTTATTCTGTTAAGCATGATTGTGATGAGTTCAAGGTTTGATCAAAACGACTATAGTGGTTGATCTTAGTCTAAAACTCTATGAAAAGCAGCGGGCATTATGCATTCCTTCCTTTCATTTGAAATAGCTATAGATTTATGAAAAGCCCCAACTTCGTTCCCAGCAGATTTACACATTTTTTTACAAACCTAGCAGAAAGACTCTGTTCTAATTTACATTTCTAAGATTATTACAGATTTTTTTAAACCTCTCCATATGAGCAGATAAATTTACGCAGATCCAAACATGAATGGATATAAGGTTCAGTCTGGAGGAATAAATAACCATCAATCAAACTAAATCCATTTGCCTTGTAGGGGGAGGAGGGAGGGTTTACTCTCGCCTCCCTGATGTGTGCTTACTTACTCCATCAGAGAAGCCGGGTCCTCTGTCCCATGACGCGGATGCGCAATAATACATGTGTTTTTGGCACTCGGTTGGGTCAGTGAGGTGATGTGTGCGCTTATGTCGCTCAGCAGGTTTACGCACACAAATGGTAAACACGTCTCGGACGCAGGCGGCAGCGGCGGCGCAGGAGAGCCTCGCGCAGCCTGGAAGAGGCGGTGAACTACAGGAGTTGTCTCTGCACCCTCACAACGAAGTTTTGACGGGCCTGGTCTGCTCGCGCCCTTCTGTGAGCGCGCGGCCGCGTTTCGATTTTTCTTCAATGAAGGAGAAGCAGCTGCCGCCGGAAGACTTGTTGGACCGAAGCGTGGAGCTTCTCCATCACTGGTTTTAGTCCCACTGCCACCCCCAGCCCTCCCACCAGGCTCCGCTCCTTCTTTTTAAATAACCAAGTGGGCAGCGGAGGGGACTGTGGGATCATCATCATCCTGCGCGGATCGGTATCCACATACAAGGGCGGGTTTGTGACGATTTATTTATTTATTTATTTAGTTAGTTTGCCCCCCTCCCCCTCCCACCACCACCTCCATCCAAGTGTTGGGAGTTTATCCCCGGAGAAGTTGACATTTTTTTTCAGCAATGGGCGAGCTGGAGGACGACTTTGCCAAGATCCTGCTGCTCAAGGAGGAGAGGATACGGGACTTGGAGAGGCGGCTCGCGGACCGCGAGGACGAGATCCAGGAGCTGAAGAGGAAACTGCACAAATGCCAGTCGGTCCTGCCGAGCGCGCAACTTATCGGGCCGCGGACCCGCAGGGCGCAAGGCATCTCCGCCGAGCCGCAGACGCATCAGGACCTGTCCAGGCAGACGTTCCGGAAATATCCCAAATCTGATTGGTAAGAAGGCAGGCTTCCCCTGAGCGCGTCCCGTTTTTGTGTTATGGTGTTTTTGCTTTTCACTTGGAAAGAAATCTAGTATCTATAGTAAAAGTGTATATTGCTCAAACAAACACAAGTTTCCTCACTACCCTCTCCTCACATTGCCCCCACCCCTTATAAACATATATATATATATATATATATAGTTTCTATTATTTTTTTTTTTTTTACTTTTACGCATCTTTCCTGCGAGCTTTGTCATGAATGGAAGCGCTCTCACTCTTTGAGTGAATGACGCAGCTCCAAGGCGAGCTCCAGAAAGAGCTGGTAATTGATCAGATCCATCACGGCAGTCCCAGGGGAGCCAGACTGGAGGAAGTGCTGTGCATTATTGGCTTTTAGTAGCTGGGCACGAAGGGCCCAAAGTGCATGTCTGAGGATATTTAATACTCCATTAGAAAACGCTTTGTTTGACCATATGCTTCCTTCATCACCTTTGGATGCTCGTTTTAGGTTCACATCATCTCATTCTGTTTTTTTTTCTTTCCACATCCTAAGTCAGCTGAGTTCATCACGTGCTAACCTTGGACATTTACTGGATTCACTGTGTTTGTGTCAAACAGTTGGGATAAATTTGGCCAGTCTTTATCCGTATTTTCTTTTATTTTCAAGTGACTTACCATCACACACACTCACAACATGGCTCAGTGCCACAGACACTGAGCTTGATTTTATTAGAGTGGCTAGACAATTTTCAGTCTTTTTTTAATTAATGAAGAGCAGGAAAAGCCCTCATTGCTCTTATTTGCAAAGGATACGCTCAGAAAACAAAGCTCCATAATCATTTATCTATCTCCATCTATCTCTGCATACCCATACCCATCGATCTACCTATCTTCCCATCTATCTGTACCCACCTGCCTGCCTGACTCCTACCTAAAACCAGGGATCACTGAAGATGCTTGACTGGGTTTCCCTGAGCAAACATGTTAGCTGCACGTGACCACACAGACACACACACCTTGTTTGCATTGATGCAGAGCGCAGTCTGCCTAGGGGTCGTAGACCTGGTGACCTCCCCATCAGAGTCAGGGACGTGGCACCATCCTGCCGGCAAGGCCCGCCCCGCTCCTCTGGTTTCAGTGGCGAGGAGCAGCGGATCCTGTTTCGATCGATCTGCATAGGAAAATGGCTGAGCTGGATGGGTTAGAGAGGTGAAACCTAAAGCGCAAAGGAGCTTTGAAGGACACCGGGAGGGAGGTTGGGTGGTGGTGGGACTGAATGAGATGCTGGACAGGCCAGAAGGCGCATGAGAGGGCACTTGCAATTTCCTGATAGGAAGTCATAACATAAGAATGAGAAGAATAGGTTTACACAAAATGTTTAATTACAAAAGAATCAGAATGTTTTTTGAGAAAACACAATTTTTGGGATCAACATGGAGAATATTTATTGAATTTCTTGTTTGTTGAACAGATGTTACTCACAGCTGTTTTGGTTTACACTGTGACTCTGTGATGACTGAGCCATTTATGCTTTGATGAAATCTTTTTCTGTCTTTAGTGTTAAAAACTTTTTCTGAATATATCATAGGGTAACATATTTCAAAACAATATTACAATTTTTAAAAATCTTTTGGTATTAATGCCTTATTTATTATCAGCAACCCTAATTAGCACCTAATGCAACATGAAAGGCCAATTTCATGTTCATAATCCCAATTTTGCCTCATTCTTTTGGCACAATGTCTTTTTTTCTGTTGATTTTTCTGCAGCAGTTCTTTTATCCACCACAAGAGGGCAGCTGTGATCTTTCTATTAGACAACATTGTCTCCATCCAGAGTTGTTTACATTCCTCCTGTCAGGAATAAAAACAAAAAAAAGGATGCCTTATTCACACCACATCTTCCAGCCCATGAAATCTCGTTCCTCCTCCCAGTTTTCTGTGCCACACACCTGTCAGCCCCCCACCGCTGCCCCCGCAGTAATTGCTGTTTTACCCTTGGTGACTCTCCATCCTATTAGATTGTCCTTGGCAGTTTATTCTCCTCTGAATTTGTCCAGAGCGCACAGAGGGGCCCAAACGCTGCTCCCCGACTCATTGGGATCAGGTGGACGGATACCAGCCATGCTCAGAGTCCGCAGCATCAGAGCTGATGAGGAGGAGCGGGGTGATCTGAAGAGTCAGGATTTCTCATTGCAAAGTCATGAAGTCTGGTTGAAAAAAATACGTGCAACTAAGCCAAATCTGTGTCAACTTTATTCTCATATTGATGGTCATTGTGTCTTTAAATAATAATAAAACAATGTAGGCAAAATTTCCCACATAGCAAAATTTGTGTGGCTCAGTTCTGGCCATACCTGAGCAGCAACGCTCGGCCCAGATACAGCAAAGAATGACGGCGCTTTGATGGCCCAGATGCAGTTTACCAGAGATGGCATGGGCCACCACCCATATATACCAATCAACAAAATGGACCAGTTGTGATACTGACAGATCTGGACCACATATAACAAACCAGTCAGACCAGCTGTAGAATGCCATCTTAAAATCAGTGTCATCATTGACAGACCTGGCCCATGTTCTGTTGACAAACCACTTGCCAAGCCAGTGCCAGCTTGACACCAGACCTGGCCCACATCTGTCTGCTGCGGGTTGTCTGCCACTGACCACATTCACTGAAGAAACAGGTGAAAAAAAAAATAGGTCAACTTTGGTAGCATACATGGAGGAACCATTCGAGATAAAGAAGTCCAACGATTTGGACGACATAGTAGCTCAGTTGGTAGATTAGTTGCCTGTCAGTAAGAAGGTTGCTGGATTGAATCCAGGCTGGGGACCTTTCTGCGTAGAGTTTGTTCTCTCCTTACATGCATGGGTTTTGTCTGGGCAGTCCAGTTTCTTCCCACAGACCAAAAACAGGAATGTTTGGTTAATTGGAAACTAAATTGTCCCCAGGTGTGAGTGAGACAAAGAATGATTGTTTGTCTGGTAGTTTTTGCAACAGGGGCAGCTGTGGCAGAGTGGTTAGGGGAGTTATTCTGTAACCGGTGTGGGTTGTGGGCTCAATCCCCCGTTCCATCCGTCTCAGTTGTTGTGTCCTTGGGCAAGACACTTCCCCCACCTTACCTGCTGGTGGTGGTCGGACCAGCAGAGAGTTGCCTCAATGTTGGCAGGATCATAATATTAAACACATGCAATTTCATTTGCAACGATTTAGTTTTATTTGTGACACAACAATAACAGACCACAACAAACTCGAAGGAAAAATACAGAAGGCTGTACCGGACCATCCAGTAGTGTGACACTTAAGACGAGAGAGCTGGACGACATGGTACAGTAAGCTTATGTTAGCTTTTTGCCAGTTTGTTATTTACTAGCTCGCTACTGTTGTGTAGTTAAACTTGTGTGAAAAAAAAATGTTTCAGTCACTGCAAACCATTCACATACTCTCATCTGTGTGACGTGACTCATCCGTCATGAACCAATCAGTGAGCAGGAGTATAGTTGTCAAATCAGGCCAAACAGCCTGGCCCAATTGGAGCCAAAGCTCTCGAGGTTCCAGAAATTAGGGTGGACCTGGGCTAAGGAAAAAACTGCTAAACTCTGGTTTGAACCCCAGTTGGGTCGGGCTGTGCAAAAACACCCCATGTGGCCCTGGGGTGGAGTTGTGACCTGTACAGAATGTACACAGTGACTGCTGGATATTGGCTCCAGTGTCCCCCCATGAAAGGAAGAAGTGAGAAAAATTAATAGATGGGTGGAAGTCAGACAATTCTGTAGTTTAAGGCATTTTTGTTTACATTGAATGCATACCCACATTTCATAATAATATATCAATATATCTGGAAAACTACCAGAGTAAACATTTCAGGACAACCTTTAGTAGTTTGTGTTTGATTTAATATTTTCACTGAATATCTTTTAAAAAAGCATCACATAATTTGGAGCATAAAAATGACACGAAGCACAAAACGTAGAAAAACGCAATTTGTTTTATATTTGAGCAGCTTCCCATCTTTTGCATTGAGGTCCATTAAGATTTCAATCACCTCCAGCTTCCATTAAGGCCCCCGCGTAACTCGGGGAGCCCTCGGGTGGTGGTGGGTGTCACTGAGGTATGACGACCGATGTGTACTTTTCTTCCTCGCTTCATTATTCATGTGTGACAAGCGGCGCTCTCTCTGGCGCGTCGAGCTGCACCGCGCCACAGATTCCTGTAGGCGCCCTTCTCGCCATGCGCTCTCTCTGGGTCGCAGCCTGACGCACTCTCGGGGAGGACGATCCTCCACTGTCACATCATCGAGGGAGGGAGAGAAGGAGGGAGGGAAGAAGAGGGAGAAAAAAAAGCAGAGGGGAGACAGAGGCAAGAAACTTTGCGTGTTTGTGCTCGAGAGATGCCGCACGGGCTCCTTCGATCGCCGGGAGAGACAGGAGCCGCATCCTCCTGAAGCCGTTTCATGCCGGAGAAAGTTTGCACGCGGCCTGGAAGAGGAGAGAGGACAAACAACCGTCTGCGTTCCGTTCCATAAACTTACCGGAGGAGTCCCCCCACATCCTCCTACCCACCCCTGGGCAGTCTGAAATGGGCACCCTGCGCGACCTCCAATACGCGCTCCAGGAGAAGATCGAGGAGCTGCGCCAGAGGGACGCGCTCATCGACGAGCTGGAGCTGGAGCTCGATCAGAAGGACGAGCTCATCCAGCGGCTGCAGAACGAGCTGGACAAATACCGCTCCATCATCAAACCGGCGACCCAGCAGGTCCATAAGCAGAGCGAACTGCAGGAGCAGCAGCGCACGAAGAGGCAGGCGATTTCCGCCGAACCCACCGCCTTCGACATCCAGGATCTCAGCCATGTCACCCTGCCTTTCTACCACAAAAGCCCGCAGTAGGTGTTTGCATTTTGTCCCCCCCTCTCACTTCCCATCATTCAGTTCACAGCGTTGTGTGTGCGCGCGTGCTCTTTTCCACCTGTGTGATTCTGGTGCGTAATGTGGCGCAGCAGGTACTTCACCTGTAGCGCATGCATGAATTAGATGCTGCACACGCGCACACAGTGACAAATGGAATACCAACCAGGAGAGGTTTATATGGTAGCAGAAAGTCTGTTTAATATGCAGCATCTGTTTAATACAAGTTGTGACAGTCAGTATAACAGCCTCTCTGTGCAGGTTTATCTTATAAGATTTTTTTTGACTGTTGGAACAAAATTAAACTTCCTCATAGGCAGAACAGCCACTCTTCATACTTAAAGCACAATTGAAATAAAAACAAATGTGGATCAAAACAAACAAACAAACAACAAAAAAAGAGCATTTAATTTGAAAACATTGATCTTTTAATCCTTTAGCAACAGCAAATGAACGGTTTTCGACCCTCACTCATGCTGTCAAAGTGAGGAAAAACAAACTTATTTTAAAGTGAGATTCAGAGTCAGATGTGTCATTCTGCTGACAACTGAAAGGATTCAAATATGAAATGTTTTTTCCCCTCCTTTTTTTATTTGAGCAGCAAAGTGTTGCTGATCTCTGTCACACCTGTCAGCTCGCTGGTGGAGAAAACACGAAACAGGCTCACCGCTTCTGTTTTCTGTATTATTTTCTCTTTGAGATGTTTGGACGCTGGCCTGAAATGACAGATGGAGGGACACTCAAGTGACCATTTCATTATGTTAATTACCATCCGTCTAAGCCTTTTATGATATGAGTGTGCATGTATACCCATTTAGAAATTTTCCAGGGACCGATGAGACAATGGCTTGTTCTGTTGTCACCAACCAGTGTCCTGTGCTGCATTTTAGTGTTTCTGACCACTTCAAAAATTTGCTTTTCCTAAAGGCTTTTTCATTTAGAAAAAAGATGAACTGCTAAATATTTACAGTGCAATCTTGAAAATGACTTTCCTCTCACTAATAACCTGAAGTTCAGTCTCTCTAATGACAGCTTCAGTTTCCTGCGGAGCGTCTGTGACACCTTTTCACAATTTTCATTTGTCAGCGGATGACATATCATTTGTTATCTCACTCCTAATGAACATACATATAAAAATATGATGGGGAAAACAGATAGACAGAATATAAATGGTTTTAGAGGGTCTAGTCACTGCAATTTTATACTACCAGGCAATTTGTGTGGACAATTCTGCTTATGCAACCCACTAAAATTGGTTAATATTTAAATCCACCTCTTGAAAGCCAACAAAAAAAAAGCTCCACTCCTTGATTTTTTTTGTGGAGGTGCAGCAACAAGCCTTGTTGCAATTGGCCAACTGCTTTTCTTTCATTTTTTTCCTCTTAACTTTATCTTCTTTATTTGGCCATTAGGACATTCTTTTGACATACGCTAGTCATCCTTTTCTGTCTCATTCTGCCTCGTCCACCCCACTGTTTTTTTTTTCTTTTTTTTTTCTTGTAAAAGAGCATATTTTCTCCTTTTAAGGAAAGCTGAACTTGCTCAGCTCAAACTTTACTAGTGGACAAAAACATGTATGTCATTCTTACAAAAGCGGTGGGAGGCAGATGTTTTGAAAGGGTCTGGATGAAAGGGGTTGCACAGCCGTGGCACGATCAGGGCTGTAGGTCTCCTGAACAAAAACAGGGTCAAACGGACTCCCTTTTGGAAACAAAAACAGATTTTGAACTGTTAATTTAGTCTAATTAAAAACAAAATAAGCTAGGCTTTAAGCATCACTATCTTAAGAGTCATCACAGTCCAGAACTTGGCGTTTCTATATTAATGTTTACTCCACAGGAGCTAATGTGGATTTCCAAAATTAAATCAAAATTATCTTCCCCACCTGCCAAAAATAGGACAAAGGGTTCAGCGTAAAATGAGGGTGAGAATATAAAACAGGTGCAGTACCCTCATCCTTTCTTATTAAATTTCTCGCAGCAGCATGACTAGACTTTCAAGGGCAAAATGAAAATATTTAATGAGTATTTTGGGGGTCTTCAAGGTACAGTGGCTCTGTTAGTAACAATGCTCAAAGCGGAAAGCTGCTAAAAGTCTGTTTACAGGCTCTTTTCTCATGTCTTTTAATTGTATTCCTTTTGAAGAGGAAATGCGGCTTTTACAATATTACAAATGAAGCAGGATTGAAATGGTCTCCACAGCTATGTTAGCAACAAAAAAAATGTCTTTATTAGATCAGTCAATTTTACAGATATTCAACTACAATTTGGTGTGGTAGTAACTGAGAGGCGTTCAGAATTACAGCACATAAATTGTGTGAATACTTTGACCAAAAATACTCATAGCGTTGTCCTTTCTGAACCTAGCTCTTAGTCTAAAGCGCATTGCAGTTCCCCTTTATATAGATCCAAACTGAATAATTTGAATGTGAAAAAGAAGGACATAAAAGCATGATGTCTACTTTAGGATAAGTTTTAACTTCACATGTTGTACTCTTGAATTATGTGTTCATCATGACCTAATTTCACTTCATCAAGAATCTCAGAAGTCTACGTTTTCTTGGATTTTATCCTATAAAAAATGACATTTTGTGAACGTTGCTGTTTTATTTTCTGTTAGTTTTTCGAAACACAAATTCAAAGACTGCATGATTTATTTCCCCAATCAGAATCTTTTGACCTTAAAAAGGTTCAGCATTAGAAGATCTGAGACTTATAAAAGAGCAGAAACAAAAGGTCTGCGTTCAGTCCGTGAGTCTAAATAAAACTGGGCATTGCTGAGATTGTCGATGTGTTTGCAACGTTGAGAGAGCCCAGCTTCATAAATGTCTTCCAGCCTGTTTGCCCTTTCAGCTCCAAGTTATCCAGCGTGATCAGAGTCAACAGCACACTGCAATAAAAAAAGGGCATCAAGCACCAAACAGGAAGAGGACCTTATTCCTCGAGTCGTGCCTAGTTGAGTGTAGCAGCTTCACATTCCTACGGGACCGGTCTACTCTCTGGATTAACACTGACACGTGTTATTAACCTCATTCATGTCACCGACACTTTGTCTGAAAGCAGCTGCGTGGCGCTCGGCTGAGCAGTTCAAACCGTGATGATGACATACTTTCAATGAATGAGTGATCTCGACTCACCCCCTTACCCCCCCCTACTTCTCACTACCCCCCAATCTCTTCTCCCTTCTGTCTGTCTGAGAGGATCAGACTGACGCTTCCTTTGAGGTTTTCACATTTCACCACACCTGGCGTGCTACTTACCCTGGACATTCTTTACGTACAAACATCCTGCCTCATCCAGCGTGCGCTCTCGCTCGCTGATTTCAAGGATGATTCGCCTCTTTTCATGATGTCGTCTGACGTGCGTTTACCTCGCTTTTCCTTTTAGTCCGCCCGACAAAGTGCTCTGGCAGAGCCGCACATTAGCTTTAAAGTTAATTTTCTCCCTCTCTTGCATATTGATTCAGTGAAAAATACTGACAGAACGGCCTAACGACTCTCAGTCTGATGGCTTTCATGAGTACCCCCTGAAAGGACACAATAGTGCTTCTTTTAGGCCCCGTTTATCCACTTGTTCCTACATTTAAAACAGAAAATGTTACCTTGATTTTTTTGCAGGGGGTATTTTCCAGTAAAGCTTGAACTTTAGTTGCGCTACAAACAAAAAGCAACACACTGAACGGGTCAGTGTCCTTCAGAATATTTTAGTTCCAGAGACGTTTCCTGTTTTTATCGTGACCTCATGATCTTGCGTTCACAGGGGCAACTTTCACACAATTCTTGAACTAATTTTGTTTTTGTTTTTGCCTCCAGGTCCAAGGATTTGATCAAAGAAGCCATCTTGGACAACGACTTCATGAAGAACTTGGAGCTGTCGCAGATCCAAGAGATCGTGGACTGCATGTACCCCGTGGAGTATGGAAAGGACAGCTGCATCATTAAGGAAGGCGATGTGGGCTCGCTGGTCTACGTCATGGAAGGTAAAAACACACAAGCACAAAGAAGGGATGCTCCAGGTGTCTCATATTTATCCAAATGAACACCACAGACAAAAAAATAAAAATAAAAATGACTGAAACAGTGTTTTTAAAAGCACATTCTGAATCCTTGTCTGTTGTCAAACACAATGTCAGTGTGGCAGTCAAGGAGATGTAATGAAACACTCAAAACGCTTTGTGATCATTCACGGAGGGCTGATTTTACCTTGTATATTGTTTCAGCATGTGGTTCCTTTTTATTGAAAAAAAAAAAAAAAAAGATGAGCGTATGAAGTCTTTGATGAAAGGGAACAACAGCACAACATCCATTCTAGCACCAGTAGGGTTTGTGAAAGAGCCTTTTTGCTACATGATTTGTGGCAAGAGCTGCTGCAGCTAAATGTTCATTGAGCCATTGTCCCGGACAATAGGTTTGACCTTAGTGAAAATGGCCTCAGTCAATGGCTGAGCAATGTAATTGATCATTATGTGGCAGTGAACTCGAAAGTCTGCAGTCGTGTAGTAAAAAAAAAAAAAAGAGACTAAAGACCGAACACCAATACTTAAAGTTTCTGCAACTTTCTGCAGAAGACGACTTTTACAGTTTTATTATGAACAGGCTCAAAATAAAGCTAAATCTGGGTCAATAAATGCCCAATCAAATAAACATCACCTCTTTACAGACTATTACAGTTTATAGGTGCTTTTTATAGCCATCCTTCTGGAGACGACATCCTCTTTTTATTTCAAGTTTGCTACATGTACTTTTCCTCCCAGATTTTGTAAAAATTGGACTAATTCTGTTTTTTCTCCCCCAAGTCAGTGAAATGTTCCAGACTCTCCTCGCTGCTCCACAAGCACACAGCGGCTGTTAAAAGCACAAGTTTTATTCTACAGTTTTAACTTTTTATTTTCCCAACATATACTTGTTAAAAGCTGTCCCAACTACTCAAGTTTGAATTTAATCCTTCCATCAGAGATGTTTAAAAAATAACAAAAATAACTGTTTTTTTTGTGTTTGCTCAAGACCTCTACAGAGTCTACTAAGTCTCCAGCAGATCATAGTCTAAGTTTTAAACTATGATCTGCTTTTTTAGGAACCCTACAAGCCGTAACTTATAAAAGTTTTTATTCATGGATTTCCAGAAATCATAACCCAAAACCCAAACAAAATGACAACAAAAAAAAAATCCCTTTCTGAAAACTCTGAGAGAATTAGAAGAAATAGATCACTTTTTCTTAACCTTGTGTTCAGTGTTAAGTAGAATGTTTATACATTTCTCAAGAAATTAGAGCGTATTTAAAACATAAAATTTGATCAAACTGGTTGTTAATTGTCCCAAACAGGATGAGGTTAAACTTTGATTTGGAAAATGAATGAATGTATTAAAGTTAAGTTAAGAAACCAAAGCTCTAATACAGAACAATAAAATCATGATAAAATGTTTATTAGTATCCAAGCATATTTCCACTTATTCATTATTTTCTTTTCTAATAATCTATAAAGGAGCAATAATCTAAGACTGTTTCAGTTTTTGACTTGGGAATTCCCTCATCTTTGACTTTTCTTTAGGCTCCAATTACTGTTGTAATACAACTAATAAAACTTTTAACTTGGCTTGTGCAGTTACGCAGAAAATGAAACAAAGCTTTTAGCCTATTTATCTTCCAATAACTGGTTCATACAGATTAATTTAAAGTTTGAAATGCTTAGGTTAAACTTCCCAGATAATGCGTTCAAGTGCTGAGAAAGAACAGAGACATGGAGAACCTGGACTGTTGTTGGTTGGAACAGAAGCAGTGACATTTAAAGGTTGATATATTTACTAAGATGAATGAGTCACTGAAATTGATTGCTGCTTCGGTTGTTGGCCTCCTACCTTTATTACTGGGTTAGTGAGATATTTCCTCCATGTTCTTTTTGGTCAAATGTAGTTAAAATATTAAAGGCCTAGCATTTCTATAAAATGCAAACCTTCCTTCAAATCTTGTTATAATAAAAAAAAGATAGTTATAGTTGTTCTGGTTAAACCTTGTGAAAGACAATGCAGAATCTCATGTTGGCGTCCTTAGAAAATATGTTCAGGATGACAGAAGTAGACAAAGAAAATGGAGTTGTACTTTTTTTATTTGCAATGATGCAAAAGGTCACGCTTGGACTATGTGTTGTGAATGACTCTCACCTCTACCACTGTAAAAATGACAGAGCTAAAGACATTTTTTGTGGTCTTAAAGATAAACTTACCGTGGCAGCCATCTTGAATTAGGTTGACTCCAAAGGGTAACCAGTGTAGATGTTTTTTTTAAACTTTTATTTAACCTGGCAAAACTATTAAGAACAAATTCCTATTTACAATGCTAACATCCAGTAATTACTTTCTGTAAGTTTAATTAACATTTGTTTGGTGGTTTGTGTCATTTTATTTGGGAGCAGACAGACACACAAACACAGGAGTTCAAGGAAAAGGTATACATTTTTTCAATATCTATGAACCAATATTAGCCATAAATCTAAAATTGTGTGAAAAAATTCTGGCATTTATTATTCCAAACATCAAGCAGGTTAGATTCATTAAGGGATTAGGTTCAGCTTTGTCTTTCTTTTTGCAAATGTGCATCCACACAGCTGTAAAAACTCTCTTCCATTATTTAGTATTCACAGGGGCAATTCCAGCAGATGTAAGCACATTTAGTTGACTGTATTGCTGTACTCAAGCAGAATGAACATTTACAAGAGTATATGTTTTAGACTGTGCTACTGCTACAGTTACGTATGTAAGCTGTGTTCACATCTAGCCTTGTTAGTTTTATTTATGCAAAAAGTATGGCCTTTTTTTTACCCCTTATCTCTGGGCCGCAGAGGAAAAAGTCAAATATGCAAAGAGTTTATGCAAATCCCATGCAAAACCCAGACTCTGGACTCAATACTGTGCCGTAACCTGAGATGAAATGTTTGGGAGGAAAAGCGCCAAACTTACAGTTAACAGTAAAATAAATAAGGGAGTAACATCCCTGTTAATGAGTTCACCACATCTCAGAAGAATGTGGGTGAAAACATGAAAGACTAACAGTTTTTCTTTTTCCCCAGAGCGTGAATCTCTTAAGTGTAGAGGCTTTAAAATCTGCTGTCAATCTCTCCCCGTGATGAAGGCTCAGAGAAGATGATGGTGCCAGAGGTGACTTGTCATGCTAGGTCACCAGTGTGCAAGTGTCACGCTGACATGATGAAATGGTTCCTCTTGAGTGCTACAGAAAAGAGAAAAAAGAATGATATGAATCTTAGAAAAATAATTGTAGAGGGGCTCTGTGAGTTCATCTTTGACGGAGACAGAAGACCTGGAATCAGAGCTTTAGATTCAACGGTGGTCACTTAAACCAAACGTTTGGCTGATTATTTGTCATTTCCAATATCGCCATTATCTTTATTTTATTGTATCTGTGGCTTCCTCAGACTCAGTTTCTGTCCAACTCTGGACTTGTTTTGCATTAAAATAAAAATTGCATCAAGATCTATTCATGGCCCAAATGAAAATGACTTTATACCAATGTCTGTGGAAGCTTGTCTGAGTCCGTGCCTCTTCATAATCCTGGGTGACAGGATGCCTGAGCGCACCGTGCCAAAAACACACAGCTGCGTCGTCTCAACAGTGTACATCATTTCCCTGTCAAATGAAATGATAGGGACTGAGGCAGTTGTCGTCATTTATTACGAGGCATGATAACGTTCGGTTATCACGCGGCCGGGTGAAGCAGAAGTGATCCTGGAAGTACGACTGTGACGAGCCCATGGCCAGTACGTAGACACCAGGCTGTAAACGAGCATCTGTCCAGTTGAAAAAAAAACAAAAAATAAAAATACAACAAAACAAAAACTGATTGCAACAGAGACAAAGGCTCATGTTTCCATGGTGATGAAATTGGTTTTTGATTGGCAATGTCATCCCCAAAGACACGTACAGGTGGCTAATGATGATGATAATAACAAGTATAATCACATCCAATTACTATCAAGTATTTTATCAACAGTAAAACCCCCACAATTAGTAATAAGTCCACTTAATCTGATGAAACTGTTTTTCGAAAACAAATTTACTGCTGAACCATTGTGCAGGAGGATAGAAGTTTTGTGTCACATGTCTGCTAAAAACTTTAAATGTAGTGTTCTCATTAAGTTTGACATAAGTAAAGAATTTGTATTCCTTGAGGAAATGCATTTTGCCTGCCACCTTCCATGTCAGTTTTTAACTAATCAGAGTTGTAGCCATTTTGGTCAAACCTTGTACAGTAAAATGATGTGCCAATGATAATACAAGGTCTTGGGAGATGTCTTAGTGCATGGAGTTGGGGTGTCCCATTACCAGTTTTTCTCAAACAGATCATGAGTACTTCGGTTTGGGTACACGTCGATATGGAGTACTTACTCACTTAGAACTTAAACATTATGCGATTATTATAAAAACACATTTATTTTATTTAGAACCTGGTACTAAATTAGAAACATATCTGACGTTTTTCAAATCGACTGCAGTCTGAACAGTCATTTCGCATTTTATCCAACATTTACTTCAGCAAAGTGGGTGTATCAATCCAAGTAATAATACTAAATTTGAGTCACGCTGGTAAAATCTTAACTCCACATGTTTTCAGCTACAGAACAGAAGTCAAGTTGCTTTGTCTTTTTTCTTTTAATTTTCCATGTTCTGGATGACCACAGAAATATAGAAATGTTGGCGTCAGACTGTGCCGATACTGAAGTTACAGTATAGTTAGTTGTACTTCCAGCTAGACGCTTTGTTCCATAAATACATGCGGCACTAAAACAGCTGACCAGCGGCAGGTTAAAATGTAAACTATGAACTAAAACAAACTAACAAGATAATTATTTAACCAACTCTGATTGCACAACAACTTCAAAATAGACATGCTAACATGTAGCGTCCACAGATGCTATGTTCACCTGTTTACGTCTGTAAACAATATGCTGAATGTGAAATCCTGTCATCATAATGGAGGTCACAATTATAATGTGAACGTCCACACAAACACACAAACACACACACACAAAAGAATAAATAAAATTGCCACTGGTTCTGGATGTTGGGGCATTTTGAACAAGTGCTTTTAAAATGTCGGTATTGACTACCGGGAGACCACTTGCTTGGATTATGCTTTCGATCACCCTCAGCTGTTACTAGATCTAATTTTAACTCAATATTTGAAAAATTACCTGAGTTATTTCCATTTTTGTGTTGCTGAGGCTGATTAGCTGTGGCGGCCATCTTGATTGTGTGAACTCCAAAGGTTTATCATCTCCAATGATTACTTTCTGAAAGTTTGATTGAAATCCTCCCACTGGTTCAAACGAACACACATACACAAACAGGGGAAAACATTATCATAACCTCTTTTTGCCCTTCGGCTGTCTGCGATAAAAAATATTTGTGTTCCTTAAATAATCATTGTTATTGATTAATGTGCCACTTAATCCTCAGTTAATCAGTTGAAGATTTAATCTAAGGATAGTTTGGAAAAATGTTTATCTGTTTATCCCTCCAGTGGGCATAAACCCTTCAGACAATCTTTTTTTTTTCTCTAACAGGTTTTTCTTTGAATTTTTGACCTTCTATCAATGAAACACATTCAACCAACTAAAAACATTCTTTAACAGGTTAAACATGCAGATTCTGACTTTCCTGTTCTACTCTGTTTATATTCTTCCTTTGGGAATATTTTAAGTCAAACACAGACAGGAAGGCAGAAAAAAGAGTGAAAAGTAAAGCGAGAGCGGTTTTGTTAAGAAGTCAGCTCCTAACCCTGAGTTCTGACTGTACGCTGACAGTTTCCTTTGACAGCCGAAATATTCGGCACAACGATGGACCACTTCACTCAGGTGGAGGTATTCAGGGGATTTTGAGATTACAGCCCAGATTTGACAAGTTCTTGACTCAAATTGGATCGACTTCCAATTATTTTATCTGACCGGCTGTTGGCTGAGACAATATTGTGACAGATTTCTGTGGGGAAAATTTGTTGAAGGTTTAAGCGAGGCTTAAATGGTGTTTTTTTATCGTCTGACTGTGACAGAGAGGAATGTCAGTGTGTTGTTTTGTGGCTTAAGCTGAACGTCTGCTGGCAGTCATTTCCCTCACTGCTTCTGAATAACAACGAACAGCCGAGCGTACCCACTGTGGCATTGTGCTGCTTCTCTCTGTGAAACGGGTATTTGATGGCTTTGACTCCTTATGACACAACATCTGAGATGCTTTAAAATTCCCATGCAGTAAACACCGATCTGTTTACATGAACCACTAATTGAATAGAAACGGCTTTGGGAATCGGAGAGTACATGTTCTGTTCATGTTATTTAATAGACATGTGTAATTTATTACCTCCCTGCCACCTTCTATCTAACTTCACCAGCAGATTTATTAAAACTTGACTTAAATGCATATAATTTGTTCCAGATTTATATATTTATTGCCTGCCACATAACAGCAAAAGAGAACAGAAACTTTTTTGCCCAAGTCTGTTGTGTGTATGTTTTTCTGTATCATTGGTAAAATACTTAATAAACCAGGAACTGGTTTATAATGAATTTCAAGATGGCTGCCACAGCTAGGTAAACACGCCATGTCTCAATTCAGTGGCTGTAATAAAAAAATTTTTTGCTAACCCAAAACCATAGGCTGCATCTGAGTAACCTACGCAGCTGACAATATCCCAAGATTCATTGCACTGTCAGCAAATTAAACAGCAAAACAAAAAAATGGTGGAGTTTAAAAATTCATCTTGGACCAAAGAATTAAAATGACAAAGACTCAGCCAATTTTACAGATAACAGGCTCAAATTTGATGTGGTTGTAACTGAGACCAATCCCCAATTTATACTCTGAGCACTAACCAATCATGGAGTCAAATCTGCCAGTTTGTTTCCAACATATAAAACCACAGAATGGATTTTAATGAAACTCTGATAAAATAATTACTGGGTGTGTAGCTGAGGTTTTTTTCATTCAACATGGCAATCACAGTCAACTGAGTTTTGTAGTAGTGGCTGAGTATCATCACTAACACATACTTTGAAAGTGCATATTTATGTGCTTAAACTTTGGTATTAACGTTTTGAGTCCGCCCTGTGTGGCTGTTGGCATATTTAACAACTAAATGGATTTTGATGAAAGCTTTGGGGAATAATGATTGGATACAACTGAACAGCTTTAGAAGTTAATCTAATGCAGAGGTTCTCAATTCTGGTCCTCATGACCCACTATCCTGCATGTTTTAGTTGTTTCCCTGCTTTTCTGCAGGTCTATAAGTTCTGCAGAAACCTGTCAATCACCCATTCATTTAAATCAGGTGTGCCAAAGCAAGGAAACAACTAAAACATGCAGGATGGTGGGTCACCGGGACTGTGTCCAAAACGAGAAGCCGGGTCCTCCGAAGGCTGAATTTGTCGGCCGCTTACGTCACAGCGCTGCGACAGAGGCTGTCCAAATTCGAAGACTCCTCCGATGCGGCCAAAAAATGCGTCCTTCCTTTGCCCCGAATTGAAGGACTGCTCTGATGAATCCTTCCCGGCCCACCATATCCCATAATGCATTGCGGGCCGACCAAAGATTTTTTTTGCTAGTAATGGCGGATGAAGTGAGTGAAAGGAATGCACTTTAAATAAAAATCTGGCAGTAAAAAAAAATTACGTTTTCAAGCGATTGTGTTGTTAATACTTTTGTCATTTGTACAGACATGTTTTTAAATATTATTTTTGCCAGAAAAAAAATGATCTGGTATAGCAAAATAAACATGCACCTACGGCGGGTCCATTAGTTCTTCAAATATTGCCTTTAAGTTCATTTTATTGTTTTGTGAGTTTAATAATGCTAATACATTGATATTGTTCTCATTTCGATATAATTTTGCATTTGTAGACCGGTCTTCGCGGTCTACTAAAGACCCAGTCCACCTTGCCCGGGTAGACCGGCCTTCCGTTTTGGACACAGCCAAGGACTGGAATTGAGAACCACTGATCTAATGCAAGATGGACTCTCTACAGTTAAATACCCTTATAAAAATGGCTATAACACAGTCAGTTTTACCGATATCGGAGGTTTTGGTGGGGTTGTAGCTGAATAATTCACAACACATACCCTGAACGTGACATATTGAATGTGTTTGCACACAACGTTATGTTGAAGGTTTGACCACAAGATTTACAGTTCTGTCATTTCTCAACACAGACGGTGGGTGATGTGCACTTGTCTAAGAAATGCTAGGCTTTTGATTTCATAAAGAGTTAAAGAAATGCAAAATAATCTATGCTTCTGTCTGAGATTCTGATAGCTGTTGCTCTCGCTGTGCTGTAGGCTGGAATCTTCAGAGGGAACTCTCTCTGTGCCCACAGAGCGAACCCACTGTAGCAGAATGAAAGGAGATGGGCTCCTCTCTCATCTGGAGCTTAGAGATATAATCACTAGAGGTACCCGAGTGTGACTCAGTGCCATAAGTGTAAAAGGATGCACTGTGTACAGCAGGTTTGAAGCATATGTACTAACTTTTGCTTTATAACCCGTACAGATTAAAAGCCAGAAGTTGCTGCAGCTCTTGAACTCTCAGGTGTGACTCTGGTGTTATAAGGTGATGTGGAAATAAGGAATGCACTGGGTTACAGAAACATGATCTCACAAACACATTGCTCTGCATTGTTGCCTGGCAACTTCACTTATGCAGACTTCAAATTGGTGCCGCTGCTGTCAAAGTAGCATCTTGGGAGGAAAAGGTTCAGCAAAGTAAAAAATGTTGAGGCGCACACATTTTAGTTTGATTGCCCCCCTCAGATCCCAGCATGTAGCGAACACTGATAAAACAACTGCGTCTCGTTACAGCAGCCAATCAGCTTCATAATGAACCATAACTCACTGCTGGGGCTCACGCTCGTTGAGGCTGCTCCACAAAGGCATCTCAAGCAGCTAAATTTAATTTACGTGGGACTGAAATAGGTTGTGAGATTTACTCTGAGCATACGTTAGGGTGCAAAATAGTAGAAAAGAGGTCATCTTGTCCTGGGTCTTTCCTGGAGTCTCCATCCAGTTGGGCATGCCCAGAACACCTCACAAGGGCGGTATCAATGGGGCAACCTTAACAGATGCTCAAACCACCTCAACTTGCTGAGTTTTAAACAACCCCAAAGAGTCTTTAATGAACTATTTAATTTGTATCCATCAAAAGTTTGTCAGGAAAAGAAATTGAGCAGAATAATTTCATGAAAAATATGGGGTGGCAAGTATAAAATAAAAAATGTTAAAATATGCTACCAACACATTTCCATTATTTAGCTCACTTTGTGAGAGTAAAATCCTAGTGAAAAAAATTCCACTAACATTTTATTGTCATTTAGCTCTGTAATTTTTTACGAAATGTTAATTATGTCTAAATTTTAAATTTTAAATCATAATGTGTAAAAAGTTAAATGTAAATGCTGTGGCTAAATTTGAAAGATTACATTAAAGTATCGGAATGGAACACAGCCTTTGCTGTGGGTGGGCAGCTTTTGTTATGACATCATCGTCCTATGAAAAAAGCAACGACTAATGCTGGTAATGTTCTAAAGATTTTTTGGCAACATTTTTGTAATTATATTAATTCGAAAATATCAACAGGCTTTCAATTATATTGGGAACATATCCTGTTTGGACTTTAACGGACTGGAAAAATGAATCCAGATGTCTTCTTTATCAATTTATTAATCATCATGGCTAAATTTCACATTCATAAGTGCAAATTTTCAAAGAGAAAACCAAATTTTTCTATCTTTTTGATTGAGCTTAAACAGTATATGATTACTATTAGACCTTCTACAAATCAAAAAGCCAAAACAACAATATGGGCTTGTTCCCAATTTGGAATTTTGGATGATTTGTTGTTTTAATTGAGTTTAACTTGAGGCTCTCTGGCACCTGTTTTCTGTTTTTTTGTTTTTTTTTTAATACTTTTGTGGAAAAATATTGTGACTATAATTTTTCTTTTAATTATGGTTAAAGTTTTGCTCCCCCTGGCTAATGTTTGTGTTATATTTACACTATTGTATACTTTTGTTGTATAATTCAAATAAAGTTTATTAAAAAAAAACCAAAACAAAACAAAAAAAAAAAAACGAATGCTGGTAATGCTGCTAACATTTCCCTACAAGACATCAAACTTGCAGTTGCGGCCGGTGTCTGAGCTCCACTTCAAACTGCTGGACCACAGATACCATCCATATTGTTTTCACTGGACACATTTTGAATTCAAATTTTAAATGCTATCTTCAGCACCGTTAGCTTTGTCGCAGGATGATGACATTGTGATAAAAGTCGCACACTAGCAGCAAAAGCTGTGTTCCATTCTGAAATTCTTTGTTTTTTTAAGTGCAGCATTTAAGAATTTATTTTTACACATTTAGATTTATGATTTATTATTTACATATAACATTTAGTAAAAATTTGCAAAAAGTAAGAACAGTGAGCATAATAGCAAATCAATTTCAGTGGAAACTTTTTAACTAGGAATTCACACATTTAAAGTAAACTAAATAATGAAAATGCAGTGACTTTTTATTTAAAACATTTTTTTTACACTTGGCGCTCAATAGAAAAGGACACTTTTTAAACATTGGACCGACTTTCCAATTGTGTTGTAGCCAGTGGTAAAATGTACTTTTTTATTTTAGATTTAAGAATAGATTCAATTAAATACCAGAAAATTCCTCAAACTAACAATTACACTGGATAAATGCTGAAGAAAAGAGGGATTGTCTGCACAACTGGGCTGAAATACCTCAAAATGCACAGTATAACTACCTGCGTTGCATAAGCTGAGAAATTTTGCTCTTGGCTCTTCGAGTCCTTTGACCTAAACATAATTGAAAATTTGCAGATAGACCTCAAAAAGAGTAAGACACTCAAAAGCTTGCCTAAGAATCTCACAGAGCCAAGAGCCTTTTACAGCTAGAACAAGTGAAAAATCCCCCTAACACCACCAGAAACAGGGGAAAACCCACATCTCTAACATTTTACGGTGCAAAATCAAGTCAAATTTTAGCCAAGGGGTGTCCAGATGCTTTGCACATCCCAACATGTGTAGTCATTTTTCTTTTTTTTTGTTTTTGGAGCAGGACACCCAACCTGACACGAGACACAGTTCCAAACACAAAAGCGTCGCCTCTCGTGATAACTTTAATGAGCTCTCAGTGGAGCCTCATTAAGGAGTCATGAAAGGGTGGGGGGTGTCGGCTGAAGAGGTGAGGGGGTCTGTAATTGGAATGGCACACAAGTAGGAGGTAGGGAGGGGTACCTGTCAAAATCAGGTGGCGACAGCACAGTTACAAAAATCCTCAAGTGTGCTCAAAGAGTAGAACGTAGTTATTAAGTGACTGTGTGTAATGACATTCTTCTGGGCTGCCGCTGCCTGAAATGTCACAAGAAATAGATATTAAGTTACTCTCAGGAACTTATTGACTTGACTGTGTTGTTGATCCAATATTGAAGCAGCTTTGTGAAAAGTGACACGCTTACATAGAATGCATTTACTTTCTGGCATTATTTTCTAATTCATGGATGAGATTGTAGCAACTTGTGTTTATCAGAAACAGGGACTACAGCTGGGTTGTTCTGAGAAATGCACGTGTTTGCTGACATACAATACACCTCAGCTGTCTGAAATGCCTCAATTTAAAAGAATAGAAGTGCGGGTAATATGTTATTTATGTGCAAATGCTTTGCGTGTGTGTGTTTTGCAAACTAATGAGCTCGTCCCGCAATGAGCCAGAGCACCATCTGCTCGTAACCAACAGGAATAAAAACAAAAAAACTCTCTGGCATGTGTTGTGTCTGGGTTTGCCATCTCTGCCAGCGAGAGGTCCTCCTCATCACTTCCCTTCGCTTTAATTCTCCCACATTGCCGACAGTTATCAATGCAAAATGCCCGAGCATGGAACCACAGACGGTTCCTTTCTTACATATTACCAACTTTGACCCCAATCTGTCCTCTTGTCACATTCCTTCTCCACTCACTCATCATCTATCTTCTCTTTTTTTTGTGTCCAATTGTTTCGTCCATCTCACCTCATTTTTATTCCACCTGTCTTGTGTATAGTCTTAGCACTTTTTCTTTTCAGCTTTTTTGATTTAAACAGGACCTTTTTATTTTACCCTGCTCCCTCCCCCCAATAAAAATTGATTCTCATTGTCCCTCCGCAGAGAATGAGGAATACACCTTAGAGCCGAGCTTAATGAGTAATTTGTGATTCCTTTATCCCCTTTGAGGCTCACACCTTTTTTCTGAGTTGCTCGTCTGGAAAGACAACAGAACCATTGTATATGTGTGTGTGTGTGTGTGTGTGTGTGTGTGTGCTCGACATTAGAAAAGCAGAGGAGGAAGAAAGGAAGTCAGACACCGAAAGGAAAAAAATATAAAAGCTTAAAAGCATTAGTTGAAAATTATGCAAATGTTTGAAACTCCCATCTTTGCTTTGGCTGCAGAGTGTGCTGTATTATATCGCTGCTGCGAGTGTGGGTTTGAGAGTGTACAGTATGATGAGGAGGTGGTGGTCACAGGCTGGCAGGAAGAGGCTGTGGTGACTGGATAAGCTTTGTTTGCAGAGGTTCAGACTGAGGATACAAGACAGCACAGAAGTAATCTGCTCTTTTACAGAGACGGACAAATCCTGCTCCACACTTCAGGAGACTCATACACACAGGAAATATCAGAAATAAAAACACACACACACACATACACAAACACTTATATGGCTTTTGATTTCACAGTCTTTGGTATTATGTTTCAAACAGCAAGGCCTGTTCTCACAGCGCATTCTTACCTCTTTCTTTACTCCCACTGGAACTCAACAAGTGTCCGTTCAGCATCAGTGTTTAAAAGTAAAGAAAGCAGCCTGAGCGAGTTTCCTGTATTTTTTGTGATTGAACAGGGGTATCAACAGTGCTTACGTCATTTTCCATTTAAAACTCCAGATGTATCAAAATTGAAAAGAACGTGGAAATGTGTGCAGCCCCACGCTATCTCCAAGGCTGGCGTACGCACGTTTCTGTGGTTCTGGTTCCATTGGCGACACTTAGAGGTGATTCTAGGAAACTGTTAATGATGTGAAAATGATTATTGTTCACACCAGACACACATGATTAACAATTACTGCATCCACATTTACGCAGATAGATAAAGGCCGCGTAAAGTTGTGCGAGAAATACTTTTAACAGGAATAGATTCAGCCTTACTGGAGGATATAATATATAGTGTAACTTGCAGAGTGTGTATTTCAGAGTATTTATACACAGAGAGGGTTTTATGACCCATGATGACATCTGCATCAGCTGTTCGCAGCTTGGCACAGCGGCTCTCTGGGAGCGCAGCGAGGAGCCGAGTGCTGCGCTTGCAGCAGCAGCGCTCACCCTGGTTCCACAGGGGCTTTCCAGGGCTAGCTGATAGACCGATCGGGACTGTGCTGGTCCAGTCCACCCTGAGCTGAGTCATGCCCAATGGAACAGCCTCATCCTCATGATTCTAAAATTTAAATCGCCAACATCATGAGACGTCATTAAAACTCTCTACTGAGAGACTTGTTTCTTCATACCAACTATATAATAAACAAAGATCTATGTTCTACCAAACATCTGAGTTCCTCTGTGTTTCCAGGAATTATGTTATTAAACTCATGCACAAAGTTAATATTTCCAGAGTGGGCTGTGCTGCATGCACACCACAGCATCTTGACAAGCAGACACACACACCCACACACACACAAAATCACTCGTTCTTTGCGCTTGACAAACATATTTTACTCCTATGCTTACTCAGGAATTTTTCTCACTCACAATATATTTAATTCATTATTTTTCGGAATCTAGAAATGATTTCTGATTGCGCAGGGATCATGCAAACATTTCCATCACACATACAGGAAGTACTTTGCATCTGTTTAACATATAAATGAAGGCCTGTCAGGGGAAGTGTCTCATGTGCGCTCAGTTTCAAGTTGATTGTGATGTACAAAAGAAATGTGCGTGAATTCAGCCGTACGCACGGTTTGATACATCTGGATTTTTTTTTAAGTGTACGTCAATTTCTGGATTTGACCGCACGTCATGTTTCAGTAAGAAATCCCCACAACTCTTTGTACGTGAGGCCACAGGTCTAAAGGATTAGGGCTTGCAGTGACCTAAAGTTTACTCACCCCAAGTCCTTCAATTGAAAACATATTTTATGGAACAGAAGTCCTGCCTGTCGAGGATCTTTATATTCTTTTTATTTTTATGGATGAATATTAATAAATATAGCAACATCTTGGAGGGATTTGTATGGACTTTTAATAGTTCTGTGCTCAGATGGGTTGTTGTTGGATGTCCTGTTCAGTTTGGGTGACTGTAAAATTGATGTTAGATGTTTTACCTGGTGTATTAAAAAAAAAAATTCTCTTCTCACCCACCACGGGTGGTCTCTCTCTCTCTGAGCTCGGGTCCTCTACCAGAGGCCTGGGAGCTTGAGGGTTCTGCGCAGTATCTTGGCTGTGCCTA
>JARVJO010000001.1:32063099-32081070 GCA_031762555.1 Cynodonichthys magdalenae
AAAAAAATATAAATATATATATATATATATATATATATATATATATATATATATATATATATATAAAATTGTGAAATGCTCTCAGTTGAAATGATGTGATGTTCAGCTGTGTACACTTATAGCATCAGGTGTTCCTGATCATCTTCGTCTCCTGCTGTCCCCCTGGTTTTTTAATATCCTCTCTTCATTTTTGCTTTCTCACATCTACCCCCCCACAACACACACACACACCTCTTTCCATCTCCCCTGCCGTCTTCTATTCTTTTGTAGTTTCAGTGGAGTACATTTAAAAGAACTGTTTGACGTCAGCTGGTTTACCCCCAGGTCTGACTCACAGAGCAAAGCTCACACTGCTCCGTGTTGAAAAAAGCGACTACTATGCTTTTTATCAAAGTAACAAAATGCCAAAGTGAAGGGAGTGCCCCAAAAGTTTTGTGAAACTAAACTTTGAATCTTAATTTAAATAAATAAATGCTCATCTAATCCAGCTACCAGTTCAAATTTATGAAAAAAATTGATTTTCTTTTTGTCAGATTGGCTTAACTTTGGTCCCTTTAGTTATTTTATATTATTTAAATTGTATTTATTTATTTAATTTATTTATTTTTTCCTTATGTTTGTGTGTGTTTTGTCTCTCTTGGATGGGCTGTTCTGAATTGTAATTTTATTGTGCTCTGTACAATCACAATAAAGGCAATTTACTTCAATTCAATTCAATTCAGTTCTACTTTTTTGTTAAATTTAGTTAATTATTTTAATTAATGGTTTGCAAAGCAGGGGTCACGGCCCCACTGTGGGTCATGAGACATCAAATAAATTTAGAGAAGTTTAGAGATGAAAGTCTTTATCTTGAAACCGATGGTTTTTGGTAGCCTGGTAAACACCAGCTCCTTGTTCTACCCTTTGTGTCGTACAGAGCCTGGACTCTCGGCTATTGAGAAACGATTGCTTGCTGGAGGCGTGGACTGTGTTGAAGTTTAAAACAATTGGATTTAATTTCACCCAATTGTGACCGTTCAGCCGTGACGTATGTAGTGCGCCAGCTCGACTGTGAAGGAAGCTATGCTAAGAAGCTAACTGGAAATTGCGTGTGCTCAACCACCAGTTAGCTAAAACTACAAATTTTATCCTTCACTGTTTATTGTTGATTAAATTTCATCCACATTCTGACTTATTTTACTACATACTGACGTGTTTAGTGTAATATCACAGCAGCGTTGCACCATGATGATGGGTATTTCATTTGCAAAATGAGTTATTCAGGGCAAAGTTGACTGCTCACTATAAGAGGAAAGCTATATTTTAGCATTCCAGAGCTTAAACAACAACAAATCTTCCCCTGAAGCTCCATCAGCAGCATGCTGTATTGATGCTTTGGGGCTCTTTGGCGTGCACCAACCTGCTGTTGTAGTATCTGTCATCCCACAGTTACAGAAAGAGAGACGGACTGAAACAGCACATGTTGCGTTTGTGTTCTACACTCTCAAGTCATTTTCATTTTAAGCCATTCTCGCCTCATCACCGGTGCCCTGTCTGTTTCTCTTACTCCCTCTCGTCTCTGTTGGCTTTCATAGTTGGCTTCAGTCTTTTTCTTTTTTTTTTTAACTGAAGGATTTATTATTTTTATTTAACTGGAGGGAAAACACTAAACATCGTGCCCTTTGTTTTTGTCACACAGTTGTGATGAGGAGAAATGAACTTTTAACACGTTTCACTGTTAATTAGCCTCAAACCCACATGCATAGTTTGGCTTTTAACTCTCTTATTATATTATTATTTCCATGTGAAGTAAATGACTGACTTAGATTTATTTTTTGGAACAATTTATCTGAAAAACACAAATAATTTAAGACCTTTTTACTGATTAAAGCAATTCACTTTTAGGGGCTACATCTTTTATTTCTAAAAACAAGCAGATGGTGCTTTTTTTTTTCAAACATTTTATTTCTAAAGATTTCCTGAAGACATTTTAGTGCTTGTTGAAAACATCCCACGCTCTAACCGAATGGGCTTTTAGCTTTAAGTCCAATCTCTCCCTCATAAACTTCACTAAATCAGTCCAGCTGTTACCAAAAGTGTGGCTTGTATTTATTATTTATTTATATATTTTCCTTTTTTTTTTTTTTTTTTTTACTGCTGACCTGAAGTCAGAAATGTCAACCTGAATGCTGTACCACCTAAAATCTTTTCTGGTACGGACCCTCTTTTTATGCCGGTGGAAGCGAGAGGAAACAATGCTCAGCTCGTGTTCTTCTACCGCTCTAATGGATGGTGACGGGACTGAGGGTAATTTGACCTCTGAGCTCTGCCGGAAGAATAGAGTTCATCAGGATGAGATGATGGTTGCATTCTGTCCTACGGGATTTGAACTCCCCAACATCCTGTTTCTCCATGTCCACTTCATGCTCTCCAAAAGCATGAAAAGTCAGCGGAAGCTGATGTGGGAGAACAACTTTGTTTTTCTGCCTAACCTTAAAAGCTTTATTTACAAACACTGGATTCTTTTTTTTTTTTTTTTTTTTTAGATTACCTTATATTTAATTTATTTAAAATAATTCTGTAACTTTCTTGTAACTACAGAAAAATGGATTCATATACATATATTATTGCTGTTTTTATCTGAAATCCTTTTTTACTGTAAGAGAAGCACATTCAAATTTTTTATTTTTTTCCTAAATCTTCAGCCTTGGTGTGACGTATAGAATGTCGAAAAGTGTTTTTATTTCAACTGCAGCCAGTAAAAAAAAAACATCTGATCTTAAGCCAAAGGAGAGTCTGTCATGTAAAGCTCACTGCAACGCACATTGAAATGATCAAGCATTAACTCAGCTGTACACAGCCCCGGGGAGGCGATGTGCTGTGGCGTATTGACAGTGAAAACTATAATAGGAATAGATATTGCACATATGCAATGCATTTTCTTTTTATTATGTTTGCTTTTAGACATCACAGCCAGCCCTGGTCTGCAGCTGATGACTGTAAATGTGCCGCTCTGTCATATCTGCCGAATGTGAGAACGTGTATTTGCATGTGTTGTCATTTGAATAAAATTAGCTGTTACATCAGAGAGTTGAATTTCAAGTACAAAACATTACAATAAAGCAGGCATTTTTACACACACACACACGAAAAAAAAAAAACAGGAAATGAGCTGGACGGTGTGTTTTTTTTTCTTCTGAGGCTTGCGTGTGAACTTCTGAATGACACTTTCTAAAAACAGATCATTTGTAAGACTCCAGTGAATTAATATTTTTATTATGTCTATTTCTGGCAATTCCCTTTGCAGCTCACAGTCAGCGTGCTTTCCAGAACAAGCACCATTTGTCACCACTTACCTCTCACAGGAATTTAGTTGTTGGCTCTCAGGCTGCACAGGAAATTATTAATTTCATACAATGTCAGAAGTGAAGTATTATTCTTTACTAACGTAAGGTTGTGTTGGTCTATATTAATCCCCAAAATCCCCAAATGCCAAACCAAAAGGACATCTGCAATTTTTAATGATGGATACATTGTATTTAGTTTGTAGTGAGGTCTTGTAAAAACTGTAAAAAAAAAAAAAAGTCAAATTTCAAGAAGATTTTACTGGTTAATTGTGCATTTTTCTTCTTTTGAAGTCGATTTTCTTCTAAAATACAACCAGTCTTGGAATAAAATATGAATAAAAGTGAAAATTTTGGTACTTTAAGACATATTTTTACATCAACTCTGTCCTCTTAACAAGCTTGAGGAGTTTCCTTTCCCCCTGGAGAAACCCAGATGTACACAGGAAAGCATAAATTATATCCATGACATGATTAATTACAATCCGTTTCTGGAAAGAACTAAGAATAGAGAATACAAAGGGGGTTATCATTTATTTTCAATGCATGTTAAAAACAAGTTTTAAAACCTTGTCAGTGTTTGACAGTGTTAACACAAGACTTTGTGCCTTGCAAATATAACTTTTCCCTGTGTGTTTGTTGTGTTAAAAAAAATGTCTCATGAACTATTGTTTAGATTTGAATAAACTTCTCTAAAAGTAATCATCAAAGCCACATTTAATACCTCATCACCTGCTGGAGACAATCCAATCATTGATGGCTGTCACAGCTAACTGAGCTTATCAAACACAAAAATGACTAAAGCTCTGTCAGTTTTACAGATTTAGAGATAAAATGTGGTGTGGTAGTACCCGAGACCCATCCCTAACGTATACTGCGAGAGCTAACTGATTTCACAAAATCTGTTTATTAAACTTTACCTCTAAATTTGAACTCTGTCTGTTTGTAATATTGATATTCAGGCCCGTTGTACATATGTATGTATATATATATATATATATATATATATATAGTATTATATATTATATTCTTAGTTTGAAAACTCTGGCATAAAATATGCTGAGAAATATTCTTTCAAGGAATGCTAGCCCTCGCTGTAAAGTAAGACAAAATATTTTATATATTTCAAAATGATTTTTCTAGGTGATCTGCTTTGTGTAAAACCCAGATTCTTTGAACTCTGAATCAGATAAAAGTCTAACAATGTTGATGAAACAGAGCAACACAATAAAGTTGACAATTTTTTTTAACAAGAAACAAGAAATTTTGTTTTATTATAACAGTTGCAGACTTCCTGCATTGTTATAAATATGCTCACATCCTTTTAAAATTTGTTTATTTTTCAGATTTTCCTATTTCCACCCGTCTCTGTTACAGAAATTTTTGTTAGAAAATAGAAACGTCAACAGGAATAGTAAGAGCTGCAGGAGGGCTGGTGACATACTTACAGAGCTGAGGAGTTTCTTTCAGTGTACAGGCTCATGCTGGGTGGTGATGGTAATATGTTGTGGATGATGGTGAAAAAAAAAAAGTTCCAGCACAATGAAAAGGGGGAAAAAAGTACTTGCGGAGAAAAGTCCTGAAATTACATTTTTTTGTTTGTTTTTTTGGAGTCTTAATGTCATAGGAGGTCACAGCCTTTTAACAAGATAACACTTCAAACTGTTCTTGTGGGTTAGCCACACACTCTTGTCAAATAGCTGTTTTTCCTCAGCTGCTTCTCGGCAGATTCTAACAGTTTTCTTACGTTTTTTGCTCGGCAAATCCGTTAGAGTGCTGCTGGAATCCCGAGCTTCCAGAAAACATACATCCTTGATGAGGCTTGTCTAAATGCAGCAACGGAAACCACCAAACGAGTCACAGGGGTAATGAGCCCCTTACAGTGTGAGGAGAAATAAATGGATTTGCTCTCTTTAGGCTGGAGTTACGATTCTTCAGGCTGCTTGTACATCATTGTGCACAAGTTCAGTCTAGACAGATTCAAGTGTGCCGTTCTTTTATGCTGGCATTGTGTCAGCTACCAGCAGTAAACACATGCATGTGGATTATTTTTTAGGAGAGGGTTATTATTTCTTTAAACAGTCCTCTATGTTTCAATGATACAGAACAAGTTCCATTAGAGATATGAAGTGGTGTGGACTTCCTGTCACATACGTGAGAAGCTTTTAATGGTGTGAACATTGTGTGTAAAAATGAGATGCTGAAGCACATGGAAAGTGTTAGGAGCATTGTGAAAAAGAACAGAGCCTTGTGGGTTTATCACAACTGATATTGTTTCCTCAATATTCAGCAGCAATATTCTAGTTGCATGTCTTTCTATAGTGCAGGCAGATGAAAATGTATGTGTTGTATCCAGGGCCAGCCCGTGGCATAGGCAGTATAAACAAATGCTAAAGCCTTCACAATTGTGGGACAAAAAATATTTAAAAACTTTATATTATAGTATAGTTGATTTAGTATGTAGAATAATCACTGGTTACTCAATGAAGGTAACTTGTGCTGCTTTCTTACCACATGAGGTTTCATATGGTGCAGATAATATTTTATGATAAAAGTATCATATGATGTAGTCAATACTAACTACTGGTGCTCAATGTGTAAATAGAAAACAAAATAAAGATAATAGAATGATCTCAGATAAAGATAAGGCAAAAATCTGGTTTTCAGAGTTCTATCGTCATAAAATGCTGATTTTATGTTTTATTAATCCCAAAGATTTCATAAAATGCTCTTCAAATGACAGGAAAATGCATAATTTTGAATAGATCTTTACAAAACTTTCTGAGGGAGTATACTCCTGGACCCCCATAGAGCTGCTTCACTCCACAGCTGTTTGTTAACATGAACAGGTGTTCCTCGTTGCTGTCAGCAGGTGTTGACATTCATGAGGTAGACTTCTGGTATTCTGTTTCAAATGAATTACATTGTTAAATATTTTAACTGGACAACTAATTTCAACTAAAGATAAAACTATGTAACTTGGTATATGAATGTATAGTGATGGTGAGATTTGGAAAATTGCAAAGAGGGTGCCATCAGAAAGATTGCCTAGGGCAGCAAATTGACTAGGGCCAGCCCTGATTGTAACTAACACTTATTGCAGGAATGGTAAAACATCTTTTATCTTTGCATTAGCATAAATACAACCATTAAATAAAACTGTATATTAGTTTAATGAGGTTAAAACAGCAAAAATATTTAGCGTAGATTCTCTGGTTTTTATTTTCCAGAAATCTAATCCTCCTGACAGTTCTAAAACAATTCGCACCTTCATATATGTTTTGTCATTAACTTTGATGAGAGTTTAAATAGGGGACTTTAGAAGCCAGAAACCTTAAGACACTTAACATTCAGTCCCCTGAAACTTTGTTTGCTACACAAACTGAATGTAGTGACAAACTTGCACATTTGGGTAATGAACCTGAATAAAAAATAAATAAACAAATACATAAATGTGGTGAAAATTGAACTGCATCAGGGCTGAATTCTTGTCTGTATTTCTATTCATGTTTCAGACGGGAAGGTGGAGGTGACGAAGGAGAGCCTGAAGCTCTGTACCATGGGGCCCGGGAAGGTGTTTGGAGAGCTGGCTATTCTCTACAACTGCACCAGGACCGCCACTGTCAAGAGTGAGTTTCCACAGACACCCAGAGCTCACATGCACACTCTGAAATCTGTTGCCTTGGTGTCAAAGATCAGGGGTCTTTGGGGATCTTCACTGTCACAGTAAGATCTAATCTGATCTAACACGCTGCCCATCCGCTGTTGCGAGTTCTCCCAGCACAGCAAAGTGTACCGCGAGACCCCGAGTGAGCTGAATGTCAAGGTTTACTGCCTCTGCTCTTCTCATGTCAAAAGCTCCGGCTTTGAGGGCTGCAACAGTGGGTGAGTAGGTGGTCCGTCCGACTGGCTGTTTGAATAGTCAGCCTGATAAGAGTAAAGAGAAGAGACTGCAAAAAGACAGGACAGATGGTGGATTACACACATTGTGAAAGTTTGTAAGCTTGTGTGTTATGAGGAAAAATGTGTGTTTAGGTGAGGCAGGAAATGGGAACTAGTTCCAAATATGTGTTTGGGTGGAATAATAATTAACAAAAGGTGGGATGTGATGATGCCCTGTCTGCTGGGTGAAAACATTTTTTTTTTTTTTGCGCTTCAGTGCAGTTTCAATTAAGATAAATGAATGTAGATCAGAGTCTGAGTGAGCTGGAACAAAATATCTCACTGTATCATAATCTGTAAGGCCAAGTTTGAAATTTTAATATATTGTGAGCCGGTTTTGATGTTTCCTGGAGTTGTGTGCAAATCAATATGTGACCTTGGCATGAATGAATGCATGAGTGCCAGAGGTTCTCTTGGGCTCTCATGTGAGGGGGGAGTTGAAGTGTGGAGGAGGCGAGGTCAGTGATTTTATTGCTGCAAAGTTGCGTGGACTGTGTTGACCCCTCTCAAGTTCCACGAACTAGCCAAACTGACCGAACAAGAAGCGCCTGTTACTATGGCAACAAGTACCCATAGGGAGATGAGACAACTCCTGTGGGATAAAATATTCCCCTTCCCAGTGGCGACTGTGTGTCTGTCTGCTTTTTTTTTGTTTTGTTTTTGTGCATATTATCCTGCTCATCCACCAGCCCATTGGCCCAAACTTCTTGCTTTTAAAATAACTGACACATGGAACAAGTGACGTAATTGTCTACATGTGCAGAGACGTGTTTATAGTTTAACTGGGTCAGTGGTCCTGTCTCAAACAATAACTGTCTTTACTTGAACGCACGTCGTTACACATGAACATACCGAGGAATCCAGCTGCCAGGGTGAAAGTCTTTAATGGATATCATTGTCAAGGACTGTAATAGAGATGGACCCGAGAATGCAGAGCACTATGAGGAGCTCCTATGAAAATGAAAAGATTTAATTGTTTGTGAAATAATAATCGAAATTTGATCCTGAAAAAGCTGGTGTGGCAGCTACTAAATAAATAAATAACTTGACAAGATATGAAAAAGAACCATACAGGGCATAGAAGCACAATGACAGACTGCTGGTGAGGTGCAGTATATATATGTATCTAAAGATAGATGAAAGTAAATGCAAAGAACAGCAACACAAGAAATCCAAACTAAACCCTAAAATCTCAAAAGTACAAAGATCTCAGCATCCTGAAAGTCATGCAGGTAATATTAAGCATAGAGGCTCAGCCTCCAATCAAGCAATTTAATTTGATCTGTGGATGCACCTCTGTAGAAGGATGTAGCCTTAGTTGATTTGAATTACATGCCCTCATCTCCTAAGTCATATGCATAAGTAATTAATTACCCCAAGATGAAGGACCTGTTTGTGTAGGACTTAGAAAAGTTTTTTCTTTTTACAAAACTCTCTCCATCATTTTACAGCTTAAGTACAGGTCACAAATTTACAAAAGGTCAAATATGAAGCTATAGACTGTTGTTAGAGTATTTTACCTCAAACCAAAAATTTGACCTTTGACCAAAAGTAAGAGAAACAATTAAAGGGGCAATATCATGTAAAATCAACTTTTTTGACTTTTATATCATGTTTTAATGTTATACAGAGTCCAGAGTCTTGCTTTGACTCATTCATGCATGTTTGAGAAATCCTGGGCTGTCCTGAAGCAGCCAGGCAGGAGAGCAAAAACGACCAGTTTGGTCTAGAACCGCCTTTTGGTAACATCTCCTTCCCTGGGCTGGGTCTAAGAACCGAGCTTCCTCATCACAGAGCACACCTCCCCACCCCCCAGCCCGCCCTGCCTCTTGACTCCTGCAGGCTATCAGAAGCAACAACTAGCAAACATCCGGTGAAAACTGTCTGCTGAGCTCCAATACTAACCACTTCTACATCCCGTCATTTTCTGATTAAAGATACCTTTGAGGAAATGTATTTTCAGATGCCAAGTAAACTATGCTGAACTTCTGCTATATAAACAGCATTTTAATAACAACTATTGGTGACATAGTTACTTTATTATGGTATAGAATATATGCCTGAGAAACACATAATATTGCACCTTTAAGATAAATTCTTTGCAACCCCTTGAACAAAATGGTTCAAATTATGTGTGGATTGACTAAATGATAAAATCACTAATGTTTTTAAAAATTCAGACCCAGTCCAGAAATTAGATACTTCCTTTATATTACCCTCTAGAACAGACCAATATGAAGACATCGTTGGATAAAGCATGGGTACCAGAAAACAAGATTCTTATTTTGTTAGAATTCAGTTACATCCATTCACATTAAAATCCTTCAATAGATGCTTCTCAGGTGTAAGAAGAGTCGTCTCTGTTCCTTAGCTGTTTTTGTAAACTGATGCACCTCATGTTGTGGAATCTAAAGTTCATGTTATCCACTTCTCTCTGTATGGGCATCATGCTGCTTGGCTCAGCACTTCATGTTTATGGCCTGCACTACCATTTTCATAGACTCCCATAGATGTCTCTGTCCCACCTCAATCGCAATAGACACTTCTCTTTTGTTACATAAAGCAACCCTCTTAGTGCTTCTTGAGTCGGCTGCATTAATATGGACTTTCTGGGGCACAGAACAACAGCTCAAACTTTTGTTGTGCCGCCACATCGTCCTACTTTTCTTCGACCACTTTCTTCTTCTGTGGATAAACAAGTTCCTCTTACTTCATGTTCAGCTGTCACCCTTTGAACCTATGGTCTCTGGAGAGTGTGTCCACCCGTCCTGTCACTGTCAATCTTGCGTCACTCAGCACTGTCGCCATATGAACGGACGATTCTCCAGGACAAGTGCTCAGCCTCGCCTGCTTCCAGCAGTCTGTGGGTCAGACAGCCCAGCCTCTCCTGCTGGCTGCCTCTCATCGACAGTGGTCCTCCGCCAGCTTCATGTCTGACTTCAACGAGGATAGCTTTTCCTCCCTAGTAGTTCTCTTTTCTTCCCTCCAGTCTTTTTCAAGGATCTTTCCTTTTGTAGGACTGTGTCAGCACTTTCCTTTCACATCCTGACCATTCTTAAGAGTTTCTTTCTACTTTCATGTTAAAAGTCCAAATCAACAGATGAATTTAAAAGGTAAGAATGAATCAATAAAATATGATTAAAACCTTTTCATGAGTGTAGAATCCATATTAAGAGCAATAGAAATGCATTACCTAGATAAATAAAATATTTGTGTTAAAAATTATTCCTAAACTGCGGACCACTTTAAGAAAAACAACAAAATCTGTGTGCATTTAAGTTATACGAATATAAAGATTAGACAAAATTGCAAGTTAGTCCAAAAATTGTCAGAGTTGGTTGAATGTGTTTTCATTGTTTAATTTGCATGACTGAAATTTCCTCCGAGGGATTCACATGGGTTTTTCCACACTCCGCCTTTCATCTTTGCCTGCTTTTTCCCTGGAGAATAAAATCCTTCAAAATAAGTTACACATGCATCTCAAGTCGTATTGTCCCCTAGGCAGCGTAACGCCCCGAGCAAGCTCCTCCAATCAATATGTTATGTTTGGTTCCTAGATACAGACACTTAAGTGTGAAGCTATGGTCTCACTTGGGGTTTGGCTTGGCCAGGATTGGCAAACGAGGGAAGATTTTACATAGCGCCTAAAATTGCTCCCTAGACTCTACAGGAAAAAAGTTCCTTTGCCATCAAATCCATGTTGTATTATTTACGCATGGCAGCACTTGTGGAGAAGAAAGAGGAAGAAGAAGGTAGGAGTGGGAGACAAAGTGGAAACGCGATAATGGTAGAGCAGCAGCAAAATGAGAGAGCAGCGTCAAGGGTCTGCGGACAAAAACTTGTTTGTCTGGAAACAAGAAACAGAGACAATAACCTTTTGCAGCAAAACAACAAAAAATCTTACAGGATCAAAATATCAGGGTACATTGAAGACCATTGCATCATATCCAAATATCATTCAGTATGGTGCTACGTGAAACTGTACAATAAAAATATTATTTTATTCACCACTTGGAACAATATAAACTCTGTTATTGTGACTCTGGTTGATATTGATAACCTATATTATTTGTTTTATACACTAAGTTGATAAAAATTGCATTAAATATTGAAGTACAAATAAAAGAGAAAGTACTACTTAGTATAATACATTGTGAATACTTATCGTTTACATTATAAACAGTCTGTAACATTATTTATTTAAAAAGCTTTAAGGAAATATAAGAAAAAGGGATTTATAATAAATATAAATGAGAATGAGGTGGCTCAGTTGATAGAGCTGTTGCCGCTCAGCAAGAAGGTCGCCGGATCAAATCCAGGCCTGGGGACCTTTCTGGGTAGAGTTTGCATGTTCTCTCCGTGCATACGTGGGTTTTCTCCAGATACTCCAGCTTCTTCCCACACACCAAAAACATGACTGTTAGGTTAATTGGTAAGTAAATTGTCCCTAGGTGTGAGTGAGAGAGTGAATGGTTGTTTGTCTTTATGTATGGCCCTGTGATGGACTTGCGACCTGTCCAGGGTGTACCCCTCCCCTCACACCGTGACTGCTGAATACAGGCACCATTGATCCCCGTGACACTGAAAGGAAGAAGCGGGTATAGATGATGAATGATTTAACCTGAAAGTATGTAGCTGCAGAACCAGCCACTTAGGGTGTTTATGATTTACAATTATGTCAGCTGGTTGGTCAAATGTGTCAAATGGTTGTTTTACTGCATTGGATGAGAAGACTATATACTTGATACTAATCACTAAACCTGCTAAATGGCAGTCACTGTTGTTCTATGTGCAAAAGTAACCTTACAGTGTTGACATGGATTTATTTACAGTTACAAATGCACATACACAAAATCGGGCACCATGTTTCTCCATATAGTCATAGCTATTTCCTATGGGTCGCCAAGTTTAAAATAAAATGTAAAAAGATGTCACTAACACATTTTCATTATTTAGCTCATGTAAATCTGAACATAAATGTTAAATGTTAATGTGACTAAAAGTTAAAATTTACAATTAAGTATTTCAGGATGGAACCAAGCCTTTGCCGCTAAGGCTGCTAACACTGCAAACACTGCTAATACCGCTAATGCTTCCCTACAAGACATCAAACTTGCAGTTGCGGCTGCACTTCAAACAGGTACCATCCAAATTGTTTTCAATGAACACATTTTGAATTTAGGATTTAAATACTAATTCAGCAGCATTAGCAGTATTAGCTTTTGCTTTTGTTGCAGGATGATGACATCCCAACAAAAGCACTAACACAAACAGCAAATTTTCTGTTCCTTTCTGAAATTTGTAAATGTAAGCTTTATCATATTTTTTCAGTTTTTATAAATAATTTTATTGGTATTTTAGGTTGTCACAACGAAATGTTCTCAACAAATTATGATGCCAGAGGCTAGAATGACTACAGAGCACAGCTGAAACATAGGTACACACTATTTAGATTAAGTGTATATCAAAGAACCAGAGGTACATTTATATAAACTATAATACATTGCAAAATACTGACACTGAGTGCATTTATATCTGTGAAAATGTCAATGCTGATGTGGAATTTCTTAAGTATTCTAGTGGGTTCCGTTGTTAAAACAGCAGACAGAGATGACAGGGATACATGCTTTAGAAAGGAATCCTCAGGATAAATGACATTTGACATTCTGCTGCATGATGCACACCAGCTTCGATTGGGTTTACACAGCGCTGACTGTAAATTCCTGCATATCACCTGGTCTGCAGTACTGGTGACTATAAATAAACACAACTCCAGAACACGACACACACACACACGCAGTTTGTTCAGTCACAGTGTGTATAAATGGGTGTCGAGAATCCTGGCATTGGAAGAGCCATCTTAAAGAAAGGGATGTCACTTCCAGTCACAAACGTAAGCAGTGAGAGAAATTATCTGCTGTCTCCATCTTAATGGCAGCTGTTGGAAAAAGCTCGACTCAGTCCTCAAGACATCAGCTCTCACTCAGGGTTTTATCTTGTGCACATGAGCTTTCTAATTTATTACTACAGTAAATTACATTTTAAGCAATATCATGCCTCATTCTGAGGAGTACCGGGCATAATTTAAAAAGAAGGAGATCGGGGGATGGTTTGAAAAGAACCATTAGTTTACTGGTGGGTATTTCCCAGCAGCAGACACATGCAGTACATTCTCACACACTCACATTATCTGTCTGTGTCCCTCACTCTTTTAACCATATAGACATATTTGCACAGCACAATCAGGTTTGTCCCATTTTCTCACTAGATTACAAAATCCTTGTGGGAGGTCTGTACACCTCAGGGAATATGTCTGCTGTTGCTAGAGGGTTACTTGGAAAGACTGGTTAATTGGGTTAATTTTTGAGAACAGTAGGGGTGGGAATCTTTAAGTATCTCACGATTCTATTTGATTCTGATTTCTGAGGCCACGATTCGATTCAAAATTCGATAACGTGAGCCCATTTGTCGTGTTCCCAAAGTACTTCATCTTCGTTTTACAAACCTTGCACACAGTGAAGCTTATGTCAAACTCAGACTCATTCAGTAACCACTCTGCCACAGCTGCCCGATATAAGATCTGAATTTAGAAATATTGGTTCCACAGGGTTCTGTACTTGGACCAAAGTTATTTCTTTTTTAATTTGAATGACTTAGTAAATGTATCACGGTTGTTTAAATGTATTTTATTTGCAGATGACACTACATTTTTTTGCTTGGGTAAAAATATAAAACAAATATTGGAAATGATGGAAACAGAATTTGTAAAAGTACAAGCTTGGTTTAAAATAAATAAATTATTAAATTTAGATAAAACTAATTATATCATATTCAGGAATAGAAAGAAAAACATTGATGTTCCATTTAGAGTTGAGCGTGTTGAGATCTGTAGAGTCAGTGAGATGACGTTTTTGGGTGTCATTGTTGATGACAAATTGACATGGAAAACTCATATAAATTACTTAAGAACAAAAATGGCAAAATCTATTGCAGTACTGTATAAAGTAAAGGAGTTATTTAAAGATAAAGCAATATTTATATTATATAATGCAATAACTGTTCCACATCTGATTTATTGTATAGAAATCTGGGGAAATGCATGTAAAACTATTACTATATTTTACAGAAAAGAAATATTAGAATTACCACAAGAAAGCATTACTATCATCATCATGTACTATTTCATCAATTGAAATTATTAAAGTTTTATGAGTTGATTGATGATAATATTCTGCAGATTATGTATAAGGCTCATAAAAATGTGTTGCCTTCGAACATTCAATCAAATTTTGTTAAGAGGCAAAGCTGCTATTAATTGAAGGGACTGGAAATGTTTGTAAAGCCGAAAATCCAAACAAATTTGAAGGAGAGATGCACTTCGGTCAAAGGAATAATTTAGAAAATGATTATAAAAGTTTTGATTCAATAAATTTGTTAAAAAAAAAGATCAAAGTGAAACTGTTAAAGAAACATGTAATTGTTTTATTTGTATTGTAAGAGTTACTGTTTGAGTAGTTGAATTTTTTTGTTGTGTATTATTATTTGATTATTATTTGAAATTGATTGAAAGATATGATTTTTTTCTTCTTCTGCTACCTTTCATTTTATTTTATTTTATTTGTATTATTTTGTTGTATGTAATTTGTTTTGTTTTGTTTTTTTAAATGAAATAAATATATTTTAAAAAAAAAAAAAAAAAAAAAAAAAAACTGTTCAAATTCTGTCAAATGACCCACTGCCCCCCACTTATGCAACTTTTCTCCTTTAATGCTCACAGTTGAGTCAGCTGAGCTAAACCACCTTGCAGGAGGACCTGACACCTTTAGAGGGCATCAGCATGTACATTTACATTTATCCAACCAGACTATGTGTGCATGTGTTCCGATATTCATCTCAAATGAACATTTCCTTTCCCCTACTGATCTTAAGTATTTGACATGCATCCTGTGAATCTCAGTGAACTCCTAAAGAAAGATGATTTCCTTCTAAGAACAGCTAACATAACCACGAGTAAATATATCCTTTAAGATGAAGTGCTCCATTTTTACAAGTATGCTTGTTGGCTTGTGGGAATCTCCTTCATGAACAGGTGATTCATAAAACTGAGCTCTACACTTTACTGCCAGAAGTTTAAAGCCTGCCTATTTGTACAAATTACTGTTATTGTTCCAAAGCCCTGACTGAACTCAATTACACCCTTTAGCTATTTAGTAGTTTCAACTTAAAATACAATGTAGACCTTTGCGGGGGGGAATCATGTTCACTAACATGTAAATCTGAACACTTTAAAGCATACAGATGTGATGTTGTGCAGCATAAAGAAAATCAGCTATGCAAACTTAACCAAATAGATCCATGCAGAGGTTTTTACATTGAGGAGTTTAAAGAAATGTAATGCTCATAACAGAATACTAAGATTAAGACCTTCATATACATCAAAGAGAGAGAGAAGAAAATGTTTTTGAAAACCCCACTTATCAGATAAAAATTAATTTGTGGCGTGAGAAGCCATGGTAGTAATCTCTAGTGAGGTACTGATGTTAGCAAATGAGTTCTAATAAATACATTTGTTTAAAAATACAATAAAATAAAATAGATATAAATAAAAAAACTTCTATATGCACCACTATGAATACTGCATTCTGATTCAATTCTACCCCTACAGGCAGCATAAAAGCAACGAAAAGCAGATGGTAATGTAAACCCTGGGTGCTTTCTGGACTCCTTTATGAATTTTAACAAGTAAGTCAATATTGTGACAGACAGATTTCACCACCGGCTATTACTAATGTGTTTATAACTGCTTTTAGCACATCTCACTGGACTTTTGTCACCTCCTTTATATTTACACTTTCTCTCCTACAAATAGTTCAAAATACACCTTAATAAATAGCAACCATTAATGCAGTGGGGAAAAAAGCACATTTTTCTCCCAAGAACATATTTTTTCCCCCAAAGCTTTTTTTATTGCTTCCGGACATAATCTAATAAAGACAAAACTGTTTTGACAAATGTTTCCATCCACAAGGAAACACTGGAAATGACCGAAAATGCTGTAACAACTATGCCAGACCTGTAGGTGGTGCTGGAACACTGCCATGAATGTACTTTCAAATCAAGAAACAAGACATGGAGCGCAGCTGTAAAGCTCACATGAATCATTAACAACATGAAGAAAAAGCTTTTACATATTCACAAAAAGGTCCCCATGTGGATGGAGCTTTAATTTTCTATTCTGTCTAATATGTATGTTATCATAGTCGATTTAAAACTGGTCTTTTTCAGTTTTTTAAAGATGAGATATAAATCTTGTGCTCATATTAAAATGTTTGTCACAGTTGCTAATCTTGTATATAGATTATGTGTTCATGTAATTATACCACCTTTATTTTCTATTATAAATCTGCAGTATATTCATGCTGCAGGTTCTCTTTTTTTTTCTTGCGCATTTTATTGTATTTTAACGCATAGTACAAAAAGATGACTAAAAACAGGCCATCATATGATGCTATCACCAGCAGAATTTTCACCAGAACTGTTCTGGAGACTTCTCCAAACATTCCTTGTACAGAATGATGGCTTAGCTTCGTAACAGTTCTTCTTCCTTCCGCTGTGAGTGAGCCAACATGTTGTCTTTCCAATCAGTTTGAGAGAGGAAAATGCCTGTTAGTGTGCGACGAAATGTTAATGTGTGTCTGCACTGCCTCAAGAATCCCCCTGTTCACAGTAAAGGGAGGGGTGGGGGTTGTTTGCCTGAAAGAGAAAAGTTCCAGGTGTGACGTCTTGGAAAACCAGGCACTAAGTTAAACATGACGACTGGTGCTGCAGACAGAGAATAGCAGCTTTTGTTTTGTTTAAACAATAAAACATGCAGCTTGTCAAACTGTCAGTGGGCCCTTTTTTTTAACTCTCCTTCTCCTTGGTCCACTGGCGACCAATCCACTTCTCAGCAAATATCTTATATTTATCCTTTTATTGTATCTATAATTCTTTATATATGCAATGTAATGCAGCGTTCATCCATTTTAACATTTTTCACAAAGCAGTGAATCGATCCTTTTATTCAGTTTGCAAAGCAGTTTCCCAAGCACAAATGCTTTTAGATAGAGGGAATAAACAGCAAATGTCATGCAGTGTGTTTTCATTGTGATTAAATTTAAGTGAATTGCATTGGTCAATGTGCACTCTTTTAACCAAAGTCATTACTTTCATGACTGTGTGTTTAAAAAAGCTCTTTCAATCTGCACTTCAAAGTTTCCTGCAAACTGATTTAAAAGTTGCATACAAGCTCCTAATTTCTAATGGAAAAAAAAGGAAAATGCTGGCAAGTGATTTTTTTTATCTTTTAATGACTTTAATTATTAAGGACTGTTAATTGGGTTAGTTTGGAGCAGCTTTGAACCGGTGTTAGGGAGGTTGTTGTTTAAACTGAGGTTTGGGGGTTGGACCCCCAGTGCCTGCAGCTTGTTGACATGTCCTTGAGCAAGACACCGAAGCCCCCTATGACACCCACAATGGGCATGACTTATGACTATGAATAATAATATGCTGTTTACAGAATATAAATATACTATATATATTAGGGAATCACTGTATGAGTGGGTAAAGGAGAAACACAGTAAATTGAATTGAATAATCATTGTCAGATTACAAGATAAAAATGCCAACAAGTTTAGTTTGTGGAAAATTTTGTTTATCTCATTTCT
>JARVJO010000001.1:32084583-32103252 GCA_031762555.1 Cynodonichthys magdalenae
ATTGTCTGAAATAAATTTCATTCATTCATTCATTCATTCATTCATTCATTCATTCATTCATTCATTCATTCATTCAATTAAATGAGGTTTAAAAGGTGCAACATAAATGTGGACCATTTTAATAATGACTGTATGTATGGAGATATTTTGCATACAAGGGAATGGCTCTGACAAGCTGTCAGTTTAATGCAAGCACTGGTTTGATGAGACACTTGAAGCATTCAGCTCCTGCTCCTGAAGAATGTTTAGGCTGAAAAGACACCCTGCTCCATTTTCTTTAGTTAGCACATCCCTCCAGAATGCATAAACAGGTTAGTGGATCAAACCGCCACGCTCTCTGCAAACTGGGTGGAATTCTCCGAGTTATTCCACACTGTGTTGATGGGATGAGTTCACACATTAAACAAAAGATGTAACATTTCTTGAAGGAATGCATATCACCCACATCCTTTCATAACAAACTGATATAAACTTATGTTGAGAGAGGACAGGAATTGCAGTCGATTTGGTCAAACCCTGACGTTTTACGCTGTCTTGTGTAATATTGTGTGACTGTTAAATTTAACAGACTGTTAGACCAATGGCAAAGCTTTAGGTGAACAAATTGCACAGAGTTCAGACTAATAACTTTCAGCTATTACCACCAAATTTTAAGTCAATATAAGTGAAAATGCCTGTTATATCTATTTATGTGTCTGTTAAGGTAGGCTTACTTTCCGAGAGTTTTATTAAAATCTGCCCACAGGTTCATGAGATATTTTGCTAATACTACAGACAAACAAAATCACACACGTACACACACTGGCAAAAAAAAATATCTACTTCTACCTTTGGGGCCAGGTGTTATTAATAAAAAAAAAAAAAAGAAAAAGAAAACCTTGGTATTGTTTTTATGTATGTTTAGAAGTGTTAAAAGTATTCACTACTTAAGATGATAGGATTTAAAAAGTATCAACTCAACCTTTTTACTCAAGTAAAAGTGTAAAAGTACTGGCTTTAAAACTACTTAAAGTGTAAAAGTAAAAGTAATATAAGGAAAGAAATCATTTGGGATAAAAGCTTAAATTGTGCCACAGTGGTCTATAGTGTCTACAAGAGTAGAAATGTACCAGTAATTGTATGAAAATATGAGAAGTACAAGTAAAAGGTTGGCTGAACAATAAATACTCCAGTAAAGTATAAATAACCAAAATTTCTACTTAAGTAAAGTCAAAAAATATTTGTATTATTTGTTCATTTATACATTTTATATGTTTAAATTGATATAAGTTTGAATAGATTCAAGCAAAAGTTCACATTCTAGTATCTGAAATCGAAAAGTAAAGGTTGCTGCAGAGGCTGAACCTTTAAGAAACAAGACACATGTAGAGATGTTAGACACTGTTTATATTCATGTAACATAAAATGTTGGAACTTAAATCCACAGCAGGCATAAAAAAGAAACAAGTGAACCATTGTGCATAACATTATTACTGACTTTAGTGCTATTAGTCAGGGTCTGGCTGCAACAAGCTAAAGATAATTGGGAGGCCAAGTTGAAAAAAAAAAAATGCAAAAATCCTCTACAGACAGTGTCTGTTTCTAGTTTAAGAGGACTGAACCTAATTAGAGGTTCAACCATGATCAGTGGAATGAAAGATGGATGAGAAACACATACAGACACATTAAAAGATAATCATGCAAATGCAAAAAGGAGAGAAATGGCTAATGGGCCGCACAGTTTCTGCAAGCAGACTAACAAGCAATTAGAATGGCAGCTGAGAATTAGAGATAACCTCACTAAAAGAGGACCAAAGAGAGCAACAGGAACTCCAAATGACCACTCAGAGGACTAATTGGCTTCTTATTTGCTGTGACTGACATGAGTCTAATGATATTCAGATGTTTTGCTCGAAAGTTTAAACATTTTTATTTAACAAAAAGCAGAGGTTTAGGAGAGTGAAATTGCCATGGGAGAAAGGATCTCAGCAGATAACCAGAAAAAAAAACACCAGAGCAGATTGAAGAAGGCAGAAAGAATAGCTTTGGCAGATAGAATTCCAGCGGGACCAAGTGTGGAAGAAATCTGCTGTTTCCATGGCTGCCATGGTAACGCTGTTGTCAGCGTGCAGAAAGAAACGGGGTGGTAACATCTTTAGCAGAGTGGCCCCCACCCAGCTGTTTGAAGTCACTGCTTTGGTAACTTTTTACGTTTTTTTGGCTGAGATTTGTTTCAACAACTTGATGCTTTGACTTCTTCTATATGAGTGATTTTTGTTTGTGTGTTTGTGTGCTCTCAGACTGAGGGCCCCTGCTGTTGCTGTTGTCCCAATTGTACGCAGGTGTAAGCCCGAAGCCAGAGACTCTTCTGGGGCTCTGGATGACTTGAAAGGTTAAAACACCCAGAGACTCAGCTTCAGACAGCGGCTATGTACGGTTGGTAATAAAAACAGACCTGCAGGTATAGCTGCTTTTTTTAAAAATACGTTTTTATGCTTGTCTCATGAGACAACATGAAAAGGCTAATGAGATAATACACAGGAATCTGTCCCTTCGGGGATTTCCTGTAAGTTAGGACAGCTCTGTATATTAAAGCACATATTTATAAAGACAGATTTCTATTATTTATTTTGCATCATAATTCCTGTCCTATGAACTTAAAGGGCAGCAAAGAACACAGCTTTGGAGAAATTAGAAAGTCAATGCCCAAAAATATTTGACAAACAAAATGATAAAGAATAGAAAATTATATGAAACTGCTACAAAATAGCTGCAAAGACTTGCCAAAAGAAGACAACAAAAGTGTAATACTACTGAAAATAAGCATTATAACAACAAAGAGATGCAACAGTGATTACAAGAAGATGCAAAATGCCCATCACTGTCCCGTAATGACTCTGAGGAGGCAGGCATGACACAAGCTAGGTGTGAATTTGCTTCGATCAGATAAAGACACTGAAATGGAAGAAATGATAAGGAGAGTTAAAAGGTAGGGTGGTCTTTTAGTAATACTTTGACAGCTGCTTCCTGTCTACACTTAAACATCCTGTCTCTTGAAAGACCTTTAAGATTGTTGTCACTTTTTTAAAAAAATTGAGGAAGAAAAGAAAAGAAAAGTGTAACTTTTTTCCAGTTGTATCTACAGCAGTAACTTCCCATTGAGCTAACATCGGCATCACAATGTCAGATTTAACAAAATTTATTCTCTCAAAATCACCCAACTTAATCTGTTAGGGTTTGGTTTATGTGGGTGTTTTTTTTTCTATATTTTTTTTATAAATTATTTTTCTTTTGGTATTTTGGCAGCTAAACAGCTTTTCAAAAACCAAATTTATTTGCAAACTTTTGACAAGGAATAATGTATTTCTTGGTTCAGTTTTTTTCCCTCTGCAGAATATATTTAAAGTGACAACCAAACACTGACTTTTGTTTTGTTTTCAAATACTTATGTGAGAAGAAAACAATTGTAGCTAAATTTTCAGATTTTTTGTGATTTTCTAAACATAAATTTTCTGTAACAAAACTGACTCTTACACACTGTAAACTATTAACCTTAAAAATAAAATGATGCTGCCAAGTGGAGCTACATATTTGCCACAAGTAAAAAAACAAACAAACAAAAAAAACAAGTCATATTGAATTCAGTCCAAATATTGGCTTTTTTGTAGCATCTGCACCAGCATGCCGTTAAGCAATTTTGGTACTAAATTGTTGCAGAGTGACTAATACTGAGTCAATCTAAGAAGAGAGGTAGGGTTTCCATCCAAAACGGAAGAAGTGATTACGACGTAACTGTATGGTTGGAACAAAGAAATCAGTAGACCATGCTGTATGTCCTGCAGTGTGTTCAAAAACACTTGGAGACAATACAGCCAACTGGTTATGCTTGATTTATTTATTTAGTTTTTTAAGCTTTGCATGCAATTTTGCCAAAATCTGTATTTTCTCGATGGCTTTGGCAGCTTAAAAACATTTTGTCCTGCAGAGAAGAGAACTCGCTACTCCAACAAAACAGTTTATTTTCTTTTACACTCAAAAACAAGCTGAATTTTTATGAGCAATAAGAAATGGAAAATAGGAAATAAGCAACTATTTTATGATGTGTTTGACTTTTATTCATAAAAATATATATTTTGTGTATCAGTAACATACTGGATTTAAATGTATCAGACAAATACAATAGACATAAGAAAATAATTTTCAGTGTACACTGAACGTTCAGAAAGTCCTAAGACTTTAGAGACAATAAGTAGATTTACATTTAAATATGTTGGTTGTATATAATAAAAAAAAAGATACAGTTTTTGGTAAAAGAATGTTTTTATGTAGCAACTTTAAATCCTTTTTGAAATAAAAAAGGTGAAATGCCTTTTTTAAACTAAAATTATCATTGCTGATATGAGAACTATGAGGAAAAAGAATCTCCCAGTAATAATCTCACCAGAAACATTAACATTAAAGTAAAAGAAATAAAACAATCTTTTTATAGTATGCAGTATTTATTTCCTCACTAAATGCCTTAAACTACTAACCCTACATCTTGATTTATGTTACTCTTTACTCATAGAATCATCACGTTTTATCACAGTCTGATCGGTTATTAATCACTTCCAATTTTAATTAAATCTTAATTTGATAAACACAGGCATTGAGGGAAAAACTGTAAACTTTTAATCTTATAAAAATTGCGGAGCTGTATTGTCAGTATGGCTTATTCTGACCTTTGTTCTCAAACAATGCATTTTATCATTTTTATGTAAATGATCCGGAACAGATTAGAATAGCTTACAACACTATTATTTAAATAATGTTCTTTATGTTGAGAGAGTTGTGTGCAAGAGTTGAAAATGAGCATATGATAAAATGTTGTCTTTTTTCATGATGTACTTCCAGCCTAATCTGTAAACAATAAGATTTTCACCTGAAATGTTACATCAGGTGATAGAAATGAGAAGCAGCAGGTGGTCGTCTCAGTTCCCAAAATAAAGTGGAAGTGTTGCTGAAAGTGGAGGCGAAGCAAAACAAAGTGATTCTATCCAAGTTTTGTTGGTATTGGAATCACGCTCAGTTGGCTCATATGTTTCAAAAATACCAATTTTTTTCCAGATTTTTGTCTCTTTAAATAAGGAGAAGGTTTGAACGACCCACCCCTCAATTTATGTTTACTACTACTACTAGTCTACCAATAATAATATTTAAAGGATGAATATGAAAATATTTGCCAATACTCATTAAAAGGTAGATGTAACATTGTTGTGCTTTTGCCAGTAGTGGTTGCTATTAGCAACACAATCAAACTGACTGTAACTGCTGGTCTCTGAGTAATAACTCTGCCTATGAGCTGAGTGTCTGGTTGCAAGTTTTCAAAGAATCAGGAGAAATATTAAAAACCAGACATTATCATTTAAATAAATTGGTAAAATGTAATTATAGTTGAAACATCAGAATTGTTTTTCCACTCAGAATCCCAAAGAGAGAAAGTCATTTATCATCCCTGAGCCCTCCTGTTGGTTCAGCTAATGTGTTTTATGATTAGTCTTTTAACTCCAAGATGAATAGTTTCTTCATGAACGTCACAGATGAGTTTGAACACGGGGGTCTTGTGGCGTAAAGAGGTTTCCTGTCAAAATAATTGAAGTTTCATGAAAAACATAAACAGAAATTGCACTTAGGCGCATGGGACGATGATGACTGTGTTCACTCTCTTGGCATTCAGACGTTCAGTCTCACACAGACACAAGCGTGCATTCATCCCACTGTGGCAAAGCAGGGGGCTGGTGGGTGGGGGAAATTATCCCTGGATCCCTTTAGATATTTTTGGGCACAAATATTTAATGTGTTTTTTCTCAGCAGTATGCAAAACATGTGAGTTAAATGACACAAGGCACTGATGACAAGCGGTGTGCCAAAGTCCCCCAGTTGCTGAGGTATTTGAACGGTGAATGTTTGTAGCTTTTGAGATAAGTCCTTTTTTGGACTGGAACTGAACAGGCAATGCAAGTAAACCTCATGGTTTTTGGTGCAAGATATTCCAGTGGGTAGAAGTTATACTAAGTATAAAAACAAATGTAGTTTGTTTTCTTGTTTTGGCTTTTCTGAGGTGGGACAGAGTGACAAATTGTGGCGAGAAGAGGGAGAAATTTTATCTACCACCAAGTGCAATGGCGGACGCAGAGGGTGGCCAGTGGTGGTCTTGGCTACAATAAATAAATCTTCAGCCACCCCACCAACTACCCCACTCATTTTAGGTGACGATTAATGCTTTTAAGCAATACAAAAACTAGAAAACAGTTTCCTATAAAGGCCTCCACATACTCCATCCGAACTGCTGAAATCGGCTCTCACTGTCACAGTTGCATGACGAAAATTGTCATTTTGTTTGCAGCTTCGAGTCTTTCGCCCAATCTTGTCACATGAAGGAATCTGTCTGCCAAAAACTGTGGAGCTTTAACTGAGCAAATAGGTACAAGCTTACTATTGGATAATTACTGCATGGGCAATTATCTTTCAGCTGGGAAGAAGTTATTTAACCCCGACTGGTGCAATGAGTTGTTTCGTTATTTCTTAAACAACCATGTTGAATAACACAAATCCTGTGGTTGTGGAAAATATGTCAGTCTGTTTGAGAAGGGTCAAATCATTGGCTAACCAGAAAAAAAAAGCTTTAATTTGCTAGGGAGCATAAAGATTGGACTCTAGAGCAATGAAAGAAGATCATGTGGTCCAATGAGTCCAGATTTACCCTGTTCCAGAGTGATGGGAGCATTAGGGTAAGAAGGAAGGCAGGTGAATTGATGCTCCCATCATGCCTAGTGCCTACTTTACAGCCCCATCTCCACAGTTCGACTCTATTCACTTCAGGTCGGGTCGGATTGGTTCGGCTCACTGCGTGTGTGTCTCCACTGCAGTGTGTCCCTCACTCTGTGCACTCAAAAAAAAAAAAGAAAACATTTTCATCTAATCAACTGAATTGAGTAAATCTAACACAATTACTTCATGTTAACTAATTAAGTAAGTGAAAAAATTGCTTTAGATGTGCTTAATTCAGTTGAGTAGAACCTGTTGACATAATAAATTTAAGTAAATCCAACGCAAACATTTTGAAAATCTTTTTTGAGTGTGGGTGTGATTATGGGCGGGTCGTCCGCTCTAACTATTGTGTTAAAAAAAAGTCGTTGTGGTCTTACCGTTCGGACTTTACTTTTTATTTATTTATTTATTTGTTGCGGTGCTGTTTATAAGTGCTCGTGTAACCGTAGGCGGACAGTTTGTTCAAAACCTCCCGGTTATCTGCTCAGCTTCATTTCCTTCACCTCTCTCCAGGAAGTGTTTACCAGTTCTGCCTTTCTCAAGATCGCCAAAAATGTTAGATGGTTTTATCACTGCTTCACCATGTCCTTTCCTTTGTCAATCAATCCCAGAGCTAATCCACCGGCAGCATTCTGCTGACGTCAAAATTGTAAGCATGCTGTACTCGCTTCTACCCGCTTAGAACCACCGGCGAGGAGGTTCTGAAACAGCTCGGCTCTGCGCGGTTGAGCGCGCTTGGAACCTAATGGAGATGCACGTGACCAAGGCCGAGCCAACCTGAACTGCGTACAAGTGTGTCCGTGGAGATGGGGTTTATAAGGCTGTAGGGGCAGTGCTATGATGTGGGGTTGCTGCAGTTGGTCAGGTCTAGGTTCAGCAACAGTATGTGCTCAAAGAATGAGGTCAGCTGACTACCTGAATGTACTGAATGACCAGGTTATTCCATCAATTTATTTATTTTTTCTCTGATGGCACAGCATATTCCAAGATGACAATGCCATGATTCATTGGGCTGGAATTGTGAAAGAGTTGTTCATGGAGCAGGAGACATCATTTTCATACATGGATTGGCTCCACAGAGTCAAAACCTTAACCCCATTGAGAATCTTTGAGATGTGGAGAAGGCTTTGAGCAGTGGTCAGACTCTACCATCATCAATGTGAGATCTTGGTGAAAAATGAATGCAACATTGCATGGAAATAAATTGCAGAAGCTTATTGAAACAATGCCACAGCAAATTTGGGCTTTTAATCAAAGCTAAAGGTGGTCCAACGAAATATTACTGTGTGTGACCATTTTTTCTTTGTTGGCAACTTTTTTGTTTGCCAGCCAGTGTATAAGGTGTAATCTTGAATTTTGATGCGTCAATCCAATTTTTCGTAGTGACTTTTAGAACCCCTAGATGCAGCCACACACCAAAAGGGAAGTCTGCATGTTGCTTATTTTTCCAGTTACCCAACTCACAAGACGGACAGACAAAAATGACAGCAGCCATCTTGGATTTTGACATGGCAACCCAATTTTTGATAAGGACCTTTCTTACATCTAGATGCAGCCACATATTAAAATGTAAATTGGTTTCTTACGTCCTTTTCAAGTTATCAAGCTTACAAGTAGAACATAGGGCATTTCCAATTCCCCTCTGTGCTCTGTAATAGGGGACAGAAAACATTGTTCTCTAGTGTTTTGATGAGAACCCCCCCCAAAAAATAATAAAGACACTCGTGCTTAGTAAAAGGTTTGTTTATTTATTTGTTTATTATTAAATTCATACAGGAAAGAGATAATGAAAAACAAGGATGGCAAATAAATCCCATCCTAGCCTCATAAATCTTTCTGCACGTTTTCTTGTAGAGTTTAAAATGTTCCGAGATCCGGCCATGTTTACAGAGACAGGTTCACCTGATGCAACTTGGACGAGGGCCTAAAAATAACCAACCTGCTGATGAATTGCAAACACACTTCATTTCCTCCATTTGATTTTCTTCAGCCCGGCAGACTGAAATTTATCAAGTTATTCAAAGTGATTTCCTCCACAGCCAACGATTTCAGGTTGAATATCTGTAATGATGAGGACAAGAAATAATTAAAATTTATCTCACAGACCTATGAGGGAGCAATTTATACTGAAAAGGTAATTTTTTGATCAGTGTTCAGATAATGCAGAGTGAAAAGCAAAGTTGAGTGGTTCTTATTGCTAGTTTTACATCATGCCGCTGTGAAATGGTACATGTTTGAAAAAGAAAATAGATTCTTTGTAATAAAAATATGCATAAAAGACAAGAATAGTTTCCTTTTCACAGGCCACCATTTAGATTGGTCCAATTTTTTTTTAATGAACTATTATGCACTTTTCCTATAATCTCCATAATCTAATACTATTGCAGTGTTATTTCTGTGAATATAACATTTTTTTTATTTATTTATTTTTTTTTAATGTGGAATAAATAAGCAAAATCTAACATTTTAAATCCAAATTTAAGCAATGAATAATGAATGAATTTATTTTAAGTGTGAATTTTAGCCAAATAAAATGACTGTTTAGTTAGGATCCGTTTTTTTGCGGGTCAACTCTCTTGGACATTTGTACCTTGACACAAAATTTTTAGCACTGTCAAACAATATTTTGGATTGTGTATGTATTATGATTTTTGTGTTTGCTTGTATTTCGTATGTTTCCTTTGATTAATTTTTTGTGTTTTCTTTGTGCCATCACTCACTCCTCGTCAGTCAGTTCCTGTTCCTCTTCGTCACCTGCCATACCCAGTCTCACTTGTTCCGTGTCCACATTCAGCCCAGGTGTTTCCATTTGCTCATTGACCCTGTGTTCCCATGCCACAGTCAGGTCTCACACCTTGTGTTCTTAATAAGTTTATGATATCCTGTTTGAGTCCAAAACCTCCTGAAACCATGACAATTTTGCTTGATTTTGGAGACACAACATGAGCAATTCAAATAATGTCAGCTTTTTTTTCTTCCCATTTGACTTTTCCTTAAGCCCCAGTATAAGATTAACATTTGCATGCTGTGCTGGCGTTTCTGAGTGCTTATAAGATGGATTGTTGTGACATTTGGTTCAGACTCCAGGAGCAATAAATGTAATAATCCTCAACACGTGACCTATTGAAGGCCATCATAGTTAAAATGTGGGTAAATTTAAATTTTTCTCGATATATTGATTTATCATTAAATACCTATAAAACCTGCGGCACTTTAAAAGCCATCTGCATTTGGTACGAAGAAATAATGAACAAATAATTATGCTTTGACACTCTCAGTAATGTGAGCACATCAATACTGTTATAATTTTACTGCAAGCATACTTGAGCGTTTAGTCAGAGCACTCTGCATAAGTGACTGTTAGGCATTTACTCCGGTTTTATTCGACCACTCAAACATTGACCTTTAAATGATGGTTTTAAAACAAATGGTTATGATCTTTGGTGTGAAAGTGTGAATGATGAGTCACGGCGCAGCAGAAATTGGAAAGTGAAGCTATTTCTTTAATGGTTTTAGGAAACCCCCTAAGACAGGACGATGATGATTTTTTCTTTTCTTTTCTTTTGGCAGCACATTTATTAGTTTGAAATACAAATTGTTCACTGCTTGACTCTGGTCACAAATAACTGCAAACCTTTAATACTTTATTGTAAACTGGTAAACTAACATGAATATACTTTATTACTAATTGAAGCCAAACAAAATCTAGACTTTATGTAAAAAATCTTGAAATCGGCTGCTCTACTACATCCCTGCTTCAGACATTTCTGTTCGCAGATGTGAGTGGTGAACTGAAGCTAAATGCATATTTTTTTTTAAATACAAATAAATAATTCAAATAAGATCAGTATCTTATCGGATCAGTATCAGACGTTTACTAAAGTGGCAACTACGTACCAGAACCACAACCACACAGGAGTCTACCCTAAAGTCATCTTATGCAGTTGCACTTCAGCTCGCTAAAATATTAATTTTTGTTTGCTTCAAATGTTTTGTATTCATAAAGAAGTGTTTAATAAACAATTGTTTTAAATGCATTTGAGCATGAAATATGTTAAGTTACTGTACTGTATGTTGATTTAATATACATATATGCATACATAAACATTTTTTAAATCACATTTTTATTACATTTGGGTAAATGTGCAGTGATATATGGCCCTCTGGTAATGGCAACAAAAGATTGTGGCCCGCTTCATCATATAAGTTTACCATTCCGACTTTAGAGTGTAGCAATACAACATCATTAAAGCTGTATTAGATATTTAACATATTTATGTTGTTGTTTTACATCGCACACATTTTTCTGTTGTTGTTGTAGCAATATGATGGAGACTTAACCTGTTTTTCCGTATGTTGTACACAGCCTAACAGAGCATTATTTATGGATGCCAGGTGCGATGATGATGCTCAGTGTTTCTCAGGCAGCTGCTGCTCCAAGTATGGACTCCCACAGAAGGGGACTATTGGCAGAATTGACAGCTGGAGATTATTCCTGATAAAGCCAGCGATGATATTTACTGAAATATGAAAGCTGTCATGAGATCACACACCACCAGTCTACACTCAGACAGGCAATGTTCCTAACAAACATAGCTAAGTGTATTTGTAGATGTTTAGAATTAAAACTAAATCATTTTAGCCACATTTATAAGGAGCATTTTCATATTTTTTTGTCTCTCTTTCAGCACTGTTTGTAAATGACCTGTCCTGCTTTCTCACACTCTAAAGAGTTGGTGTAGATATAATCTGACTTTGCTGATGTTATTAATGATTTTGAGGGGAAGGAGATTACTCTGTCCCACCACCCAGTTCTGACGACACCAACAAAACGTTCACGTCACTTAGTTGTTTTAGATGTGTTTGTGTTTTTGTTTCAGAGTTGAGAAAAAAAGAGAGAGAACCAAAGGAATCCAATAAAAAGAATAAGCAGTTTGAACACTACAAATGTTGCACAGCAATAATAAAAAACAATAAAAATGCCTTTAAGACAAACCAACACCTTTATTTTATGGTGACTGCTCTCACTAATTAGTTTGGAGTCAACAGTTCTTCTCTCAGAGCTCGATCACTCTGAGGTTAATAATCTACAAGTACAAAAATTACAGTCATGCATGTCCAAATATCAACAAGTCAAAGACTCATGTTTGGAGCTGCAGCACATTTCCTCTGACACTTGTTTTCATCACCTCCACAGTGATGTTTTAAAACTGGGAGCTGCAGTCGTCAGATAATCACAGCAGATCCTTTGACAGTTGAATGAGTAGAAAGTAAGATGGAGGAAATATTTATTCTGGCTCTCTGTTTCTATTGAAGACTCTTGGGCTGCCCTGCATGGTTTCTTATAGTGTGCTTCAACAAAGCCAAGCTCATTTCTTTTTGGTTCCATCCATGATAAATAATAATAATAAAAAAAAATATATATAAAAATCACTGTATGAGAGGAATACAGTTATATTTGTGCACCACAGTATTCCTAAAAAGCTGTTGGTCCACAGCAGACAGATGCATCTCTCAGGTGCTGCTTTAGATCTTTGCTCTTTCAGTTTTCATTTCCATTTTTTCAGCTTGTGGAGGACATGACTTTTACAAACTGCTATTTCTTCTTTTGTCCTCTACTAGTCTTTTTTTTCAAGACATGCTGCACAATATACTGAGCTAGATATATTTTCAGGCTAATAAGTCTCTGGGAATCCTTGTGTTGGTGCAAAAATAGTGTTTATAGGCTGCCAAACAGCCGTGACTCATCTTTTTATGGATGCAGTAAAAGAAATTGAAACAAATCCTGTGTTTGTGGCAGGCTGCTTGTAACAAAATGTCACGAGAGACATTTTATAGTATACATGTTATACAGTATTTGTAAGCTCAACCTTGGTTTGAACTTCCTGGTGACTTTTTACACATCAGAGTTTCAAAATTTCTGAACACTTTTGTGTTGGTTAATGTGGGTTAGCTTGAATCATCTTCAATTCCTATTTTAGATGTATAGCTAATAATAATAACTCATACATCAAGTGTTTCATGAGAAATTTTGCTAACCGATAGACACACAAACACACATGCACACACACGAGCACAGGCAATAACACTCTCATTTACATTAGCCTTTTGGCAGGTAATAATAATTGTTGTCTGTATCTTTTTGACAGCTGTACCAAAATGCCCTGAGATACAGTTTGTAATTGTTTATTTATTTTAATTTTTTTTTGACAGCTTTTGTGTTACATGTAAAATTCAAAACTGGTTTATACTTTCTGATGCATTTTTAAGCTTGAAGTTTCAAGAGTCAGTGTTAATTATTCTAACTTACAAACAAAAACCTTCCTATAAAAATGATCTGGAATGAATTAACCAATGTCCAAGGGAAATAAAAGAAAAACAAAAGGTGTTCAGAAAGGGTGGGATATAATTCAAAGTGCCTGTGACATCATTTTTTGTTTGTGTTAAATGTGAATGCATTTTTTGATAAATATTGATTACAAATTGGGAAAAAAGTCACACTGGTGAGATAAATTGTTGTTGAGGTATTCAAATGTGTAGTAACAGGAAGCGATGTCAAACAGGAATGTCTGCATGTAAACAGCATTGCTACAAAGGCCAACAACACAGACTGTTGAGAATAATCTGTTTTTTTATATTATTTAGAGTCAATATCAGAGGGTTCAAATAATATTGTAATAATAAACAAAAAACAGAAAGTTCATTCTCTTAAAGAATTTCCCTTTGACATCACTTCCTGTTCCATTTTGGCTAACCCAAATTCAAAAGAAAATATGTGCCAAAATGGGTAAAATTCTGTGTATTATGCCAAGTTTCTTAAATATAAAGATGTTTTTGTAACTTTTTGTAATTAAAGGATATGAATGTCACATACACTTTAAGATAATTTCAAACTTTTACATGCAAAGAATAAAAAAGGGGAGTAGTACCTGAATCTTCTCTCGATTAAAAAAAAATAAATAAAAGCAGAGTCTTACTGAGGCAGAAAATCGTTAAGAGCTGCAAGCAATTTGTATTTAAAGTGTCATGGTCAAAATACAGAGAAAAGAAAAACATACTGTCTCTCTACATTTATGTAATTTAAGCAACAATTAGATTACAAGTACAAACACACATTTACATAATTCCCAAGGCTGAAATGCAGTTACGGTGAGTTATGACTGAACTAAATAAAGGAGTGAGCACTTCACCCCACATGTGCCTTTTTCCTGCACCCTTCATCTTATTTACATTGCCTCCTGTTTTATTTTCAGCTTAGCGTGGCAGGTGATCCGGAAGTTTCGACAGTATTAACAATCAAAGCTATTGATCCGTTGAAGAAGATATTTGAGGGGTAACAGATCACAATCACCTTTTCAATCAAGAAAAAAAAAAAGTAAGTAAAGGACACCTAAACGTGACTCCTTTTTTAAAACTAAGATAATGTTCAGTTTAGATAAGCTTTCGGGGTCAAACGATGTGTAAAACATTTGGCAGTAGAATGAACATGATTTAAATAATGGAAGTAACATGTAATTAATTCAGATAATTATAAATGCAAATAAATGGTTCAGAGAAAGCACCTTCATTTTAGAGTACCATGTTAAAATAATAATGATAAATAAAAAAAACAAAGTGGTGCTGAAAGGTGGACAAAAGATGAAAGATAAAAATAAACTTATTATTTGACTTCCTATAAACCGAAGCATGAATCAGAAAAATAAGAGATGCAAGAAAGCAGAAGATGGAGACGGAAAGATGTTAAAAACACAAAATATTCATCAGAAATATGACATTGATACATATTTGTACCTTTAAACAGTTTTTGATACTCTGGAATTTACATGTAACTTAGACTTTAGTTGAGCCTCTTTTCTGTTTCAGTTCAAATAAATAAGTTCAATTTGAGTTTAAAGGGGTTTAAACTTCCATATATCCAGGAATAAATTGAGAGCTACCTCTAGCCTCAGCACTAAAACCTCATTTATTGCTCTCTGGGCATCCCTGTGTGCTGTATATATTACACACCTGTGAGTTTGGTGTTCACACCCGTAAAGCCCCTGTAATCACTGAAACAAATGTGTATTTTCTTCTAAGTGTTTTCCAGGAAACATTCTCACATTTCTCGAGTTCCACCCAACAGAAAGCTGAGAGCTAAACGGTCAGTAATCCCTGGTTATTAACATATTTATCTGGATGCTCAGCAAAACCTATAACTCCCCGAGTCTCACTGCAATTTGCCCAAGTCTCAGAATAATACATTTACCTTCTTCAGCGTGCTGCAGGATCCTTATTTCTTATTTCCCAGCGCCCTATACTCCCACTCCTGCAGAGAACACCACTGCACACACACACACACACACACATTACATACTGCCCAATAATGTCTGACCTCCCACTTGGGGTGCTTCTGGGTCAAATAATTTCTGTCTTTAAACTTATTTCTATACACAAGATTTGCTAGGGGCTGTAGGCTCTCTTGGAGTAATTTGCCCCGATTTTCTACATCAGCTCATCTCAAATAACTATTCTGATTAAAAAGAGACGTAACTAGGTCCAGATGTGACTGAAACTAATCATGTGGCTAAAAGGCTTAAAAGGAGGAAACAACACACAATATTGTGTAAAATGTGTGTTTGGACTCTATCATAACTGTTATACTAATTGCTTTTTTAATGTATCTTTGAATGTAAACAGAGCAGCATGTTTGTATTTTTACTGATTAAAAAAAGTGTGTATATTATCTGTGTGTGGATATAAGATTTGGGTCTGTGTTTGGTTTATTATGTCGTGTGTTTTCAAGAAAGGGCTCCTCTGCTGCCAACTCTTGACCTGCAGAGAAAATTGTTTGTCATGCTATTAAGACTGCAGATGTGTAACTGAAAGGAAACGTGGATTTATGAATATTTCAAAAGAAAAAAAAAAGTCACTCCAAGTAGTAAACCATTCAAAACTCACTCTTGCGCTGACATTTCAGAACCCGGTCGGCACATTTAGGAGGTGTAACAGTGTCCGACACGCTCGTTTTTAAGGGCTACTCCTTTGATCCACTGCGTTCCCATCAGCTGTGGACTTCAGTATTACAGAAATAAAAAAAATGTAATAAAAAAATAAAAATCCTATAAAATCAATACACTTCAGAGGTTATCGGAGGGGGAAAAAAAACATCTTTAAGTCTGTGAGAAGTTTCACAGTAGGAGGATGAGATACGATGAACAGGAGCAACACTCAGACAAAAATATCAAGTGGACTGTTATCTGATTTTATTTTATTTTTTTCCAATATTACCACATGTCCCCGTGGCCAGTCGACACCAGAGGGATTTCCAGTTTTTCTCTTTGGATCAGATGGTAGATTTCTTTCATTTTATTTGTCCTCCTCTATCGAGCAATGGCACAATTGAAGTATTGAAGCTGAAATAAAGGCCCTTTCTTGCAGAGGATGATACTCATATAATGATGTGGCCCATACAGTCAGAGTAATTAATAAACCGATATCAACAAAACCAAGCATTGAGTTCAGGCAGTCGTTTAACAAAAAGACTCCGAGATGAATAGAGCTTCTTTTTACATTTTGTTGTTAAGGTTTCTGCCTCAACAACCCAATCTCTTCTGTGAAATAGGATTGAATTAGGAAATAAAAATGACATTCAGCGGTGGGTTAGAGGTCTATTGCTCTGATGAAAACTCACATGGCCTGGTTTTCGACAGTCTGCTTTTTAAACACTGATCTGTTGAGGTGAAACATATTTTGATCAAAACTGGCTGCGGAGCTGTTGAGACTCAAAGCACAGAATACAACAAAAAAGAGAATTTTGAAACATGTGTGTCTGCATCAATCAGTGGCCAAGAAGAAAAGTGATTAAATGGGAGAGATTTTGAAATAACTTTTGCTTTTTAAATGTTAATCTGCAGAATGTTGGGAAAACATGTCCATTTTTAAGAAGATGTCCAAACAAGTGTTGCACGCTGGGAAACAAGCTATTCTGCCATCATACACACTTACAGTACAAAAAATAAGGACATTCTATTAGGTTGATTGCTTTATTGTAGCAATGGTTTTTGGCAATAAATTTTATATTGTGTCAGACAACGTATTTTGCTATTCCCTCTGTGTAGAGTTGTTTATAGAACTGGATTATACATTAAAATACAGCACAAATTTATCATTGTGATAACAGCCCGTGCAATAAACCTATAATAGTGAGCATAATAAAAAATATAATAAAACTACATAAACTGCAATAAATAGTTGGCTCAAATGTTTGCATTTATGTGTTTTGTCAGCTTCAGTGATAAATAAAATATAAAAATCATAACCAGATCAGTGGAGGAAAATGTTGGACAACTGCAATGAGAAAATTTGCAGTTGGATTTAGATTTGTTAACTTGTACTTAAAATTCTTGAATTTATTTTTAAAGGTTTTATTTATTATTTTTATTTTTAAAAGCCTGACTGTAGAGCATCAGAAAAGGTTTATATGGTGCAATGTTTTAAAGTCATTAAACTGTTTTTCATGCAGTTTGTTGTTTCACTGCTAATACAGCAACTATGTCTAGTTGCACTTTTTTTGGGGGAATAAAAATGTCATGGAAATGATGTATTAGATGTTTTTTCTGAACTCAGTGCAGAAAGACATAGACACTATTTGTTTATTTATCGCAAGTCATATCATCATTGCAATCTATTATTGCACATTGCAGGTTTTCCTAATGTCATGCAACCTAAATATTTTGATTCATTTAATTAAAGGGGACATATCATGCAAAAGCCACTTTTTTAGCCGATAAATGCATTTTGTTGTGTACTTGGAGTCTCTAAGAGTGGAGAAAATTTAAATTTAGTCTCTCCTAGTGCTGTGTAGATGTATTTATTTTCAGTTTGGGTCATATTTTTTAACCTGCTCATTTTTTTTCCTGACGTTTTCTCAACTATTATGTCAAATTATTTGTGACTGAACTGTAAAATATAATCTGGACTTACTGACAGATGGTCAGATTCTAGCTCCAACATGTAAGGCTGGATGGACAAGTCTATTGTTGTTTACAAATTTGAATTTATTTGTAAATAAAAAGGTTCTGTGTCACTATGTAGTTATATCTCTGCTATCAAACTAGAATGGAGGGGGGCGGGGTGTAAAGGATCTCATTTGGATTTAAAGAGACAGCCTCAAAGCAAGTCCATCTGAGACACACCTTAGAAAAGGGTTGAAAGAGGGGCTTGTGGAGTTACAATGAGGAGGATTTCAAACCAAGCATTGCAGTTTCACGTTATATAGACCCAACTGAATGATTTAAATGTGAAAAAGAAGAATTTAAAAGCATGATATGTCTCCTTTAACAGGGGTCTCAGTAGCATGTGGAAAAACCATACACAGCCACAACAGCCAGACACTTCTTCCTCATGCTGCTCATCAGTTCACTCACACAGTGCTGTGGGGTGGCATTCCACCCATTTTGCTACCAAATTCTGGAGGTAGTCTCTGATAAATACCACTCTGAGGAGGTGAATGTTGTAATCTTGGAGGATTGAGTTACTGTAAGTTCTGGAGTGTGGAGATGTGTGATTTCACTGGTTGTTCACTGGTTTCTAGCGCACCAGAAACTAAAAAAAAAAAAAAATCAATAGCAGAAAATACTGTTTGGCTTTGGCAGAGAAGTTTTTTGGGGGAGCACAACCCACATCCAAGTTGTGCCGCTCATCCCATGAATACATTTTAATATTTTTTTTACAAATGTGGCATCGTTTAGGGGGGAAAGACAGCTTTTCCAGTGTTTTATTGCCAAGAAACATTGCAACAAAAATAAATAACTAAATAATTAAAGAATGAATGAATGAATGAATGAATGAATGAATGAATGAATGAATGAATGAATGAATGAATGAATGAATGAATGAATG
>JARVJO010000001.1:32104393-32128990 GCA_031762555.1 Cynodonichthys magdalenae
TGAATGAATGAATGAATGAATGAATGAATGAATGAATGAATGAATGAATGAATGAATGAATGAATGAATGAATGTTTGAACAAAACATAAGTTTTCTTCTTTTGTGTGCCATGGCACTCAAACAGTAAATTTATGGCACAAAGATTTGTCACAATGATAAATGTAGAAAACACCAATAAAGCCTTCTCCTACCATTGCTTTAATATTTATTCTCCCCTTGTGTGAAATGTTATGCTTTTGTGCTATTGCCTGAGGGCCAGAGCAATTTGTAATCTTTGCAAGACTATTTAAATTCATGCTGTTGTAGAAAAATCATGCAAAAGTTTCCATGTTTTGTAATAAAACATCATTTTCCATTACACATTTTGATATTTTCTATTAAAACAAGGAGCAATTCAGTTACTCAAGGACATAAACTCATAAAAACCACTATAATCTAGTCACATCCATGATCCTGAACCAATTAAAAATGTTGTAGCATTAGTTGCAGCAAGCCAGCCATGCAGAGTATTCCAATATCACCAATTAAACTCTGAGCTTTTAAGTAAAAAAATAATTGACCAGAATAGCTTCCTTTGTGCTCTACAGGCTAGATAAAGGCAAAACAAAACATGTGAATGAAGATCCATTTTTATTAAGCATAATGTGAAGGTTATTGAATTTCTACGCTGCAACCTCTGAGTTGTAATTCCATAAACATAAGACATCCTCTACCTTCATCCTGTGAATGTGCAAAGCATAAATCTGCTACACTGCTTGCTTGTAATTTGCACAAACTGTACGTGTACTGGTATTCTGATTCCCCGAGGATACAAATTGTGTTTCATGAAAATACTTGTATGTTGTCTTTTTTTTGTCTTCAGCTTTAACAAATGTGAAGCTGTGGGCCATCGACCGACAATGCTTTCAGACGATCATGATGAGGACGGGGCTTATTAAGCACACGGAGTACATGGAGTTTCTGAAAAGGTGAGGAAGCACTCCGTATTGTTTCACAATGACAGGCAACGAGCCTGAACAGGTCTTTGATCTGATATGCAGTGAATGAATTAACAGAATGAATTCAGATTTTATGCTAACTTTTTTTCCCCCTTAGTTTCTAAGTCGTTCTTTTCACAAGTTAGATAACAACACCTGTCACAGATGGCATCCTTCATCTTTGCATTGAACTTTAATGGTCTTATGTGAATAATCATGGACAAAGCAATAACCACTTCTTTTTAAAAGAGCATATTATCATTTAAAAGGCATCCAGACACTTTTTTATGCCGCACAGACTATTGGATAAAAGAAAATGCATCAAAAGGCAGAAGTGGGAACTTGTAATTACAGAGTGAATTTTTTTCTCCTTTTTTTTTTCTTTTACCAGCGATGTATTTTCAGCTCTTAACCACTTTGGTCTTCAGGCCAATTGCAGAAATTATGTAATACTTTCCTTATGTTACATTCAGCAGACTATATTCTCATTACTTCTTAGTTGACTTTGCTTTAACTCAGCTATGATTTCTATTGCACAGGAAATGATCAAAATTGCAAAAGAAAAATTACTTTCAATTTCATTTTTTTTATTATTATTTTAAACCAAACCTTAAAATTTTCTTGATTTTGACCAGGCGGTTGTTGTACAATTCAAATAATAAGTTACAATACTCAAAACTGGGATTTACAGCACAAGTTTCCAATATGGTTAAACAAATTGTTAGGTTATTAGCATCTATTTATCATCTTCAGAATTTGTTATCATTTCCTCTTTGGCAGTAATTACAGTAAGGAGTTAATTGTCTTAACTAAGTAGTAGTTAAATCCCAGTCCCTGTTAAAAGACGTAGTTGTATAAAGTACTTAAAAGTAACTAGTATACTGATAATACACAACAATCTCTTAAATTGGAGAATCAGAGATTAATTCGGACGAGGAGCTAATGTTGTCTCACATTTTCACTCAGAAGTCAGAATTTCCAAGTTCCAAGTTGGAAATATATAACATAATTTATGCCTATCCAAGCTGAGTATACCTTGACCAATGTCAAATGCAGGAAAGACACTGACGACTCATACAAACTCAACATAACCTCACTTAAAATACAGCATAAAAAAGAACATCCAGTTTAAAACCATAACCTTCAGAGAAGATGAGAATTTTCTTTTGTCACACAGCTAACTATGTTTACAGCTTCCCTTAAGCAAAATGTACTTTACCTCAATATATGTCTTTACTACTAAAAGGACAGTAATTACTCAGTCAGTTATTAGTTGCAGTCTCAGTCACATCCCCACAGTCTGTGTCATAATTAGAGTGCACTTTGATCATAAAGCTTAACTTTAAAACAGTCAGCATAAATATGTGCTTTTAACTTGTTAATATTTTATTTGTATGGGGAAAAATATTTTTTATACACTTGGACTGAAAAAGAAGTCACAATATTTGCAGTTTCTTTACTTTTTACTTAAAAAGTATGGAAGCTCACTCCTGTCACAATTGTTACATAAGAGTCCAGAGAGATAAGTAAATATTTAATAGATGTACTCTGTGTGTTTGGTTTGTAAAAGGGTGTCTAGGGGGAAATCAGAGATTAATGGTAGCATTTGTTAATAAGCACATAATTATATTCCGGTTGTGCTCCTCGGAAGAAGATCTAATAAAGAGCTTAGGTTTAAGCGGAGAACAAAGGCTCGCTGCTTCTTGTGAGCCTATCCCCACCCTTTAACTGCTGAGAGATTATATCGTTGCTCTTATAAATTGTGGAGGAGGAACACTCAGGAAAAAAAACAAAAAAAAAAAACACTGATCCCACATTGTATTACAAACAGCAGTTGAGCATACTTGTGAAGAACCTATCACCTCTAGCTAACTTGTATTTTGAACCACTCTAATGCATCGTATCAAAAAGAGGACAAGTAATGTTTATTGGGCGAGCTTGTCCAAGTTTAGAATATGTATATTTCGGTTACTGACATTTTTCGTTCTGGGTGCTCAACTTTCTGCCCACTCCCACTTTGAACAATAACTTAGATAAAAGGCATGAAAACAGACAGCCCTGTAGATTTACTAAATTGTACCCATGAGTATATTTTTCCTCTTGAATGTTTTTTTCTTCAGGCCTTAGCGAGATAATAACATGCCAAATACTTTGCACTAAGTCCTTTAATTATAACTGTTAAAATATTTGAAATACAACAATTGCATTTACAAAACAGCACTCCCCCAATGCCGTTGTATAACTACTTAACAGTTACAGTAAGCTGTTTGGTCAGACATGTTCAACACCAGAAGCTTTTTGTTTGTATTGGCAGCTTTACAGCTTCGGTGTTAGAAACTCTATATAAATCACGCAAAGCGGGGGTTGCCTGTTAATGGCCCCCAGCTTGTGATCTGGTGCCTGCGTTTAGGAAGGAGTACGGCACAAGGATTCAGACCCGGGGTTCAGGTCTGGAGGCCGAGACAAGATGGTTCAGATTACTGTAATAAAACATGGAAAATGAGCGAGGAGAGAAAGACAAACTCTGAGGGAGTGATGATCTAGGAAGATAAGCTCTTTGTTCATCAACATGGGTTATTTTCTCACCCCCCCCCCTTGATAAACATTAGACCCGTTTTATGTAGTCCACTTGATAACAGGCAGATTGCATTTATTCAAGCTGCCTGGAAGCACCGGAACAAACATTACAGCCTCATATTGATGTATTCATTTTTCACATCCAACGTTGTGTGCTTTAAATACACACGTTGCCAGGTTTGTTTTGAATTATTGATACATGCATACTGTAAGAGTGGAATACATTCTACAGACTCTAAAAAAGTATTTTTTTTATGTCCCTACTGAATATATTTATGTTGCTCACCTCAGATCACAAGCCAGATTGGTGACTGAGCAGCTGTTTCATTAAAAAAAAAAGAAAAAACTCATGCAACCATGTGGAAAAGTGAGCATGTGTCTAAATGGAAATGATTGTAATGAGTGTAAAACTAAAGTAGGTGTCACACGTAAGCTGCAGAGGCTCATAGCAATGCAATCAATAGTAAAATTTACAGATAGTTCATTTTATAAACCATCTGGCGTGCACAAACACAACTGTTACCATTGGATTGAGTCAGGTGCCGTTTTTGATGCTTAACTAATTTTTAGATTAGTGTTAAGTGGCGAAACAAACACAAAGCAGATCCTTCTGGAAAATGTTTTGCAAAGTGATTGTTTGAGATCATTTAAAACATTACAAAGATTGTCTTTTTTTTAACAATAGAGTGACTTCTGCTGTAATGCACACGTGGACGTACAATTAACCTAGAAACTGATATTTTTCAACTAAGCCATCAACAAGTAACAATGTTCATTTCTGTAAAAAAGTGGGCATCATTCTGAAGAGTTATTCTTTTTCATGTCATTCTAAAATGTCCAGCCTTTGTCTACAGATGAACTGAATTTTTGCTCTAATTATCTTTTGTAGAGAATACTTTCCTGGCTGAGCTCCAGTGTGCGCTGTGTTTGATCAGTCGCCCTTTGATTGCAGAATTATGTGCTTTGACACAAACAGTTACCGTGGCTACCTTCACTTTTTCAGAATAAATAATATTTTTAATTTTGGAAGACTTTTTTTACACCAAGCTGTCTGACCCTGGGCTAAAATTACTTGAAGTCCCAAATATCACAGCAGCTGCTTGAAAACTGGGCTGCTTCTTTTCCTGACAGTGGAATGATTGATTTCAAATAATCCGAGTCACCATCAGCTCCATTAACTCCATAAGCCTCAGTAAGATCTTTAGCTCCTGCCACACACTTTATTTATAGTTTAAAAGGTATAAATAAAACAGGTTCTGGATGTCAGAAGATAAAATTCATTTGTGCCAACCTGTCGAGAAGATTCTTATCATGAGATCGATTCATATCTCAAACACAGAAGAGTTTGTCAGTCATATTTTAAAGCCTTTCCAGCACTGTTTAAAAACTGTTTCTTTCTCTTTAATGCAGTGTCCCCACATTTCAAGGCCTACAGGAGGATATCCAGAGCAAGCTTGCTGATGTCCTTGAGGAGGTATGAACTTTGTGTCCATGTGGCCTTTGCAGCACAGAGCATACTCCCCACATTCTAATACATTACCAAAAATACCGTAGCCGTGAATGAAGGCAGTTAGAAGGAGAATAAAACAAGTGTTCCTAATGAAAGAAGGTGGAGAATATTTGGATTTCAGAAAAAAATAACCTTTTCAATGGTTGGAACAACAAAGCAATTACTGGGTTTTAGTGTTTGCTGAGTGTGATGATGCTGAACTAAATTGCCCACTTTAAGACAGCAACATTTTCCAAGCCTGTTCAGGAATTCAGCAGCCAAAAGCCGTTTTAGCTTTTCAACAGTCAAGCTAAAGCTGAGTCACATTGTTATGTTTAATTAAATACTGTAGTTTTGTACCAATTTAGACTTAAATGTTACTATAGTAACCTGCTTTTAACTCTATCTGTTCTTAGAGCATGAAACATAAAAACAATTTATATAGAATTTTTGTTCTTTCATTCAAATGGCTTTAACTTATAAAAATATTAACCCACTTCAAAACATATTTGAATGCTTTAATTTATTAATATAAACAACAAATCTTCCATTGCTATGCCTGGTAATGCACTTAAATGAACAGATTTGAAATGTTTGTGCTGTTTTATTACTACACTGTAACAGAAAAGATTGAGATGTGAAACATTAAAAAAAAAAACTTTAATTAACTGTAAGCAGGAGCAAATATAAAGACATTACAACATGTTCTTTCAAAAAGAAAGCAGGTTTTTACAGGGATGTTTAATTAATGGGCTTAAAAAGAAACAGACAATGAAAAAAGAACATCACTGTTTTTATTGCTAATTCCATTTTTTTCTTAGTAGTTTTGTTCAAGTAAAACGGATGTTTTCTAACATTTATATCTGATAAATTAATAATTGGGTAATTTTAGTTTAACATATAAACTATATAAATAAACTTATAAATAAAATTATACTTTAAGTTCAATCGCAGTGCTAGTGCCTTTTTACAAGACTGTGTAAACTTTCTTTTTCTTTTCAACTCCACGAGAATTAGGAAAACAAGATCATCCATCATCATGGCAAAATAAAACTTCTGTATGTGACAACAGCCTATGGTTAAAAGGCCAGAGGGGTAACAATTCAATCTCAGAGAAGCAGAACAAACACACACAAACACACACACATAAAGTAAAATAAACCTTCTCTGTCCTAATTCCCATGTAAGAAAATAGAAATAGTCTGGCAGCGAAAATCTAGTTCAAATACTAAGTTTAGCTTTGCCAACATTCATAAAATAATAATGATAGTTAAAAAAAATCTGATGTATTATCTTTGATGTTTGATTTTATCAATTCAGGGTTTTCTCTTCTTATGAAAAAAATACAAAACGTCATTAAGTTTTAATTTGTGTAATTAGATATTATGTGTTTTAGGTCACATAATTGTTAATGCCAGTGATAATACATCAACTTAGTGTGTAATTGGCTTTTTTAAAGTCTGCAAACGATTTGTAATTAGTTAGATTGATCATTTTTTTATAACCTTGGAAACTATCATAAAAGTACAATAGCTTAAAGTAAACAGGACTTTATCACAACCCTGTTGACCAGAACGTGTTTTTAATAATACACAGCTTCCCTGAGCCAAATACTGAGATAAATAAACAGCTGACGTGGAAGAATCTAGTTTATGATCCAACAGGAGGTACTAAGCTCAATATTTTCCACAGATTCATTCTCTGAGGTGCAGCTTTTCTTGAATTTTGCTGGAAAACAAAACCTAAAGCATCTTAGTCAGTGAAGCTTCTCTGAAACTCCTTATTCTCCCTGTGCTCCGGACAAAATAGAACTTCATATTGAGTTCCCACCGTGGTGCAGAGGTGTTTTTCACACTTTATTAAAAAATGTCATATCTTACATATTACTTCACTTTTACCCTACAAATATCTGACCCTTGAGCCAATGCATTTTTACCCAGCAAAGTTCTTATCAACACAAGACATAAACGCCAGTGGAAAAAAAAAAGTGTTTTACTATCCATGTGGGTGTCAGGGCTCTGAGTTATGTTCTGTCACCTACAGGCTCTTAGTAGGATTATTAAGGGTACAGAAAAAGGACCGGTGGCTGGATATGTTGTTTTTTTTTTGTTTTTTTTTTACATTTGGATCAGAGCTGTGATTTAGAACTACAAATGCAGCACCGTTCTCTTATGTTTCTTCATAGTCAAGGTTGTAAAGTGTATTGAAGCAAGCAGTTCATGGAAGGCAACAAAACACCTCGCCAGTCCACAGTTTCAAACTAAGTGATTTAAAAATTTAAAACAAGTGATGTATGCCGCTGCACATATTTAAGCTTTAGTTCTTTGTGAAAGAGCTATCAAGATGAGGAATGTGACCAAACAAGTGCGCTGAGCCTGAATAATGCCTCTCTCTCTCTTCTCTGGTCTTCACTTGTGTTTTCTCCTTTTGTGACAGACACATTATGAAGCTGGAGAGTACATCATCAGACAGGGGGCCAGAGGAGACACCTTCTTCATTATCAGTAAGGGGAAGGTGAGGACAGACCTGCCAGGCCATACACCCCCGAATCATCCTCATCACAAGGCAGGGCATTGTGGCACACACACACACAGCGAATGATGCCAATCTGTGATGCAAAGGGGTGGAATTTTTTTTATTTTTTTTGGATGAAAGTTTGTTGTCATCAATCACCCCGAGATAGACTGACAGGCAAAAGTGCTGCCTCTTTTATCATCCCTTTTAGCAGCAATGGGAGTATCTAGAAAGGGGAATGGAGTCACTTTGATTTCCTCTTTCAGTAATCAACACTGGCTTTCACACTGAGCACAGTTCTAATACTGTTGTGTGTGTGTGTGTGTGTGTGTGGGGTGGGGGGGTGGTGGGCTTTTGCACCCTTGTATTGTGATGCCTGACAGCTTCCTCTTCATTTGTTTTGCACTAATTACACTTAGATTCAATACTTTTCTTTTTTCTCTCCACGCACTTGTTTCCCAACCAGAACCTGTTCGTGCTTGTTCTCCACCTTTTTGCTGCTCCTTATTTCTTGATGCATTCGTCAGCATCACTGTTAAAAGTCCCTTGAGCCTTCAATATGTAGACGTTGCATAATGATTTACAATAGAACTGTAAAATGTAAAAACACAGTATGTTTCTTGTTCTTTTTTTAGCTCTTTGATGCAAAACAGATGCAATGCAAATCATCACACACTACACTGCTCACAAATTCACTGAAAGATTTTCTGCTTTCAGTGTTCAGTTAAGTTCCCATCATCTGCTTGCCTTGTTAAGCCTTAACTCTCCTCCTGCAATGCTCCTTGTTTTGTCAGGTTAATGTGACCAGGGAAGACATGCCCAATGGAGAGCCCGTCTACCTGCGCAGCCTTGGAAAAGGAGACTGGTTTGGAGAGAAAGCATTACAAGGGTAAGATTGATCCTATAATAACTGTTTTTCCTTCAATTTAAATCCAGTGTTTTTCTCATTTTTTAGCGCTAATTTTCACTCTTTTGCATCTTTTGTCTTAACATCAGAATCCACTAATCTTTCTTCCTGTAAGCAAACTACAGAGCATCCTTTTACTGTCCTTAGCCAACACTAATCACCTGTCATGCCCACAAAGTGACAAGCTTGTAGCCGTTCAGTCTAGGGATGGATGGATTCTTTAGGACCAGAATAATAGCCACGTTTATGAAGCAGAATGGGACATCACACAGCATCAAAGATCTGTTAACGATCTGTGTGAAGACTGGAGCCAGCTGGTCTGCAAAGTCTTAAAGACAGGAAGGGTAGTCTCCATCTGGGCCAAGGGCTTTCCTGATTTTTTAAAAATTTGTTTGTTGTATTTAGTTTTTTTTTCCTTCAATGTCATGATTTTTAAATAGTACTGGTTGCATCAGAGGTGGAGTCTCCAGTTGTTGGCTAAAAGAGTAGGGGTTGTTAATGTTTGACCATGTGTATTTTAGCTGTATTAATTTACAGTTATTAGAGTCCATGAAATGACATCTGGACTGTTTAATCTGCCATGAGGGATGGCAGGTTGAATTGCTTATTGCTACGTGCATTTAGCATGACTTTAGCATGAAAAATTAGTTATGCAGATATTATTATTCTGTATTGTTCTGTAACGTATTTATCATACCTCCGGTTTTACTTCTATCAACACAATTTAAAAATTTGGAACAGATTTTTATAGAGAGAAAATCTTTCCCACTAGAGTGATTGAAATTGGTCATGTGACTAGTAAATGCAGGCGTCCAGGTACTCCAGGGAATAATCGTCATTTTAGTCGTTATCGGCTAAATATCACAATCAATCTTGAATAATTCTTTTGCCAATTTTGCCCAACCTTAGGTGCAGTTAATGCAGACATGTTGAGATTCTCACAGTTTTTTCTTGGTTCTTCCTGAGTATGAAACAATTTTGAGTTCTAAAAGTTTGAGTCCAGGCTATGAGTCATTGGCAGATGTACCAGATGCTGCACTTCTAAGTGGATCTTGTTGTCAAACCTTATTGAGCAGGATGTTGGGCGTAATGCCAGGTCCAGACTGGAGCCTGATTTGGGGCAACAGAATGACCTGCAGATGGGGGGGCTGAGACACATTACCCAGGTGATGGGAGAGCGCACCCCTGATGGGAGTCCACAGGATAGTGATAGACAGACTCAAAATAATGCCAGAAACCATGAACCTCTAAAATGTTAAGTTTTGTTTACCATGCTTTCAGAGCAGGGCCCTGTCAGAAACAGTCTAAGGACCTCACTGAGGCTATTCAACAGAACTTGTTCAAGCTTATTCAAGTTCCACAAATGTACCTACAACTGAACAGCCTTGTACTTAGAGTCTTCATGTGTTTTTGTTCTTATGACAACAAATAGAGATTTATAAAAAGTTCAACAAGAATTGCCTTTTTTACACTTTGATATAAGAATACAATTATAAAAAACTCAAATAACAGTCTTGTAGCATTACCTCTGTAATACTGAAGAAACTGAATCTGCTCTAAAAATATGTCAAAGATGATGAAAGAACTCGGTGTTTCAATAAGAAAGTGTTTCACTCTGCTGATCAAAGCTTAGTTTTTATTTCTTCTCTTCGGAAACATCTTAAAAATGTCACAGAAATATAAATATCTTTTTCAGTCATGTCTTTTTTTTTTTTTCCACAGTTTGTTAAAGCAGGTTCAAACATGTTATGTAATCATAGCCTAATTTATCTATATTCCACATACATATCTATACATTTTACATTTTGTCTTTTTCAGCAAAAATATAAAATAAGACTAAGTATAGCATTTACATATACATATATATATATATATATATATATATATATATATATATATGTGTGTGTATATATTCATACAAACACATTATTATTATTTAATTAATTTTTTTTTACTGAATTTTGAAGATTTGAGCGCTCTCTGAGGAGGACACTGTTTCCTTTTTCTTCTCGCTTCCTTTCTTGGTTGCAGGAGGCTCCTAACAGCGTAGCATCGTCATGCTGCCCTCGAATGTTACTCTGAATTTTCACAATTGTTTTTACGTCTTCCGTAAACATTTGTATGAAACGTGTCAGCTTAACTGCTGCTAATAAACTACAGCAGCTTGTGCCTGCGGAGACATACGCAGATAGAACCCAAGATTTCCCAGCACCGCACACGTCTGTGTCAACAAAATCTTTTCCAACTCTGAAGACGCTTGAATTTATGTCTTGTAGGATCACATTATTCTAATTTATTGTCAACATGTGGCACCGTGTAAACAGTCAAGCACTTTAAGAACAACTCTAGTGAAAAATATTTTGTAAAGCTTCTGGCATTGAAGACCATTAGCCTTAAGTCATATTTTTATCCTGCAGTATTGTTACGACTGTGCTCTTGACATACAATGTGATGTTTAAACAACAAAAAATGTAGTGGTGGAAAATAGCTTGAATTGCATTATATTTGAAAAGAGGCATGGAGGCAAAGAGAATATGTTCTCAGGGACGTAAAGCAACAAAGAAATAAATGGGGATGTTGCCATCTTGTGGCTGCTGAATGTTAAAGTTTGCATCAAACCAAGTCTGTCTCTTTTAGACACAACAAGACCTTAGCCACAACTTAAGCAACATCATGTGTGAAATAAATCCAAGCTTATGTGCTGCAAACACATGATCATCATTGGTTTCACCAGGAATACTGGAGCTGTAATGAGCACACAAACAGCTGCAGCTGTACAGATGGCTCAGCTTTCCCCATATGTTAAAGCTAATGACTTTAGGATATAAAAAGTGACGGATCATTAAAATGCATGTGGGACAAGTGAGGATGTGGAAGCTTTAGTCTGATGGCAGTGGGAAAAGCATGTTGTTCTAAACGGAAAGGTGACCTTTCTACGTTAATGCAATGTATAAGAAATGAAGGATTGTATAAGTGATCAAAGGTGAAAAGTGGTAGTGAATAAAAAAAGTCTTTGATTAAAAAATTGTGGAAATATATTTATCACAATCATTGTGGGAATTCAAAGACAGCAAAGCATTATGGTGCCCCTCAAAGACACAGTTGTAATAAACTTTGTTTTATGTTTAACGTTGACTAAACACAAAACATCACGTTCCTCGTCTCATTTCTACGACTGAGCACCGCTAACAAAAAATAACTGAGCTCTACGTGGTGTGTCTTGCATAGAAACAGAGTTTTAACATGTCCTCTTATAAACACTGAAAAGTACTATGTGTACGACTGACCAAATGTGAAATAAATAACTGTGAAAAGAATACGTGTTAGTTTCGTGGCTACGTGCTTGAACTCGAAGAGAATGCAATCCACAACAACAACAATATAATTGAATTGGCAGAATTGTAAGAGAAAGTCATTTCAAAATTCTGCGAACATATAGGGGGTTGATTATTAATTTTTTCATTGATTCACATGACTAGTGGTCATGTGAAGAGGAGGAATTGAAGAAATTAATGGGATTATATTACCTACTGATTTTAATACACTACACATTTCTATATTAAGATGAATGTTTATATGTTTTATAAAATATTGTGTGACTATTTTTGTAATGATGATTTTAGGTAGATACATGCCTTGTTTCACACAACACATAGACAAATGTTCTATAACATTAAGAAGAGGACTTCCGTGTTCATGGGTTTGACTTCAGCCGTAGGGCTGCCCACAATGCAATGCAAAAAAGGCGGAGTCAAACCCGGAAGATAAATGGTATAAAAAGTGTTGCATGTGTGTGGTTCGAGGCTGACGGATGAAGGTTTGCAGAATAAACTCAGTCTCTCAGTCCAGCGCTGGTTGTATGATTTTCTCTTACAATTCTGCCAAATCAATTATATTGTTGTTGTTGTTGTGGATTGCATTCTCTTCGAGTTCAAGCACATAGCCACAAAACTAACACGTATTCTTTTCAACTGAAATACTAATAAAATTACAAGTCAGAGTGTTTCACTCCTGTTATCTTGATTTCTGAACTCTCCCACTTTCCAACATATAATTCCCACTGAAGGGGTGTTTCAGTTTAAATTTGCCACTTGTAAGTGGGGAATTCTCACTTCCCTGTACAGCCCTGTGCACCTCCACCTAGTGGTGAGATGCCATCATTTTGTGGGTAAATTACTCAACATGCATTGTGGGAGATGTGGTTTATGACCAATGCTGGCTTTAAAGCAGCATACGCTTATTTTAAGACATCAATGCTGCGTTCCTGTTGTAGCGGAACTCGAAATTCTGAAGCCAGACTGATGTCAGTTCCAAGTTGAAAGCGTTTCAGTTTTAAACTTGTCAGAATGTCGGAAAAAGCATTTCTATTTTTTTGCTCCTCAACTGTAACACCTACAACAATAGTGCTTTACGAGGCATGTTGTGTGTACAAAAAGTGTTAAAACATTTCTCCTTATCACTATAAAATAGTACAAGAACGACTGACTTAATGTAAAGTAAACAACCCAGAACTGCTAAAAACCATGAAAGTAAAATGTTTAACTCTTTGTTAATGCGAGGAGCAGCTATGTTGAAATGATAACTTAACGCTCTTGGGCTGCTCGGGTATGATCGTGTTGGGTCGACCTCTCGAACGCAGCATAAAACATAAAATACAGTGACGTGCCACATTTGGTCCACAGGTCTTAAGTTTGACACGTGGCATACAGTACTACTGTAGATGGAGCAACATAATTTAATTTAAATTGTTTACCAAACTAAGCTTTTCTTCCCCAGTGTTTTACAAACTCACAAAAGGCTTTAAATAAATGCATGTGATGCCACAAATATGCTTAAATCTATTCATTTGATCATTTTAATACTTTTTCGTGTTTCTTAACAAAGACATGAAAAGATGATTTGAAGCCATTTAAAAATCCTCAAAGAACGGATCTGATGCTTTGCTTAATCAAGAAAATCATTTCTTTTTTTGCCAGAAGTGTGCTTCCCACCCTGGGTGCTACTTGATATTGTTATTGTCATAAATGTTCTTTGTCTTGAAGTGTCATAAGATTATTCAGCTGCACCTTTGATAGTCAAACGTGTCTTAGAAATTGAAATGCTAGTGATCCTGGCTGTCTTCGCGCCGCTGGCTTTTGATCAGACGGCTCTTCTGCAGGGTCTTCTTTCTAATTAGGAGTTAACTGTGTGTGTTCTTGCTCATGAAACTCAATAGGCCCCTTTCCTCCTAGTAGTCTCCTCTGTCCATCTGAAGACGTTGGCTTTGATCTGGGAAAACAACTTATTTACAAATCAAAGTCTTGTCCCCCCCATCTGCTCTCATGGTTTGCTGATGTTTGTGTGACTGCTGGTGAAGTAGTCGAAGAAATATCAGATTACATGTTTTCTCTTGAGACTGAATATGTATATCCCTCTATGAACACACATGTACTACATTCCATGTTCTAGGAAACGATGTGTGAGTGATCTGTTTGTTCTAACGGCATACTGTATATGATGTTGCATTGTTCCTGTAATAGCAAAGAGAACTTTCAGTTTGTCATTTGTGCAAACACTGCATGGTTTGACTTTTTGCTCTGAGTGAATATGGAATCTGTACATTTGTGGTGACATCACTGTCGACGATAGACTGTAATGTTGTGATGTTACCAACAGGAATGTAATAAGTGTCAATACCTTCAGACTAACAATAGCACTCTGAATAATGTTCCCACGTTTAATGTTTGTATGTTGCCTAGTGATGAACCAATGACTGTTTCTAAACTTCAGTTTGATCAAAATATTGATTCTGATTCACCAATTCAATCATTCACTGATAAAGTCTTGATCAAAATCTACCTATCTTGTTTGTATTTTTTGACCAACTCAGATATGTAGTAGGATGACAAACCAGTGACACACATCATCATTGGGGTGATGTGTACCTCAAGATTGCAATTTCACATTTTAAAGCCTTCAGGATCATCACCTTTTGTTTTCTAAAACTGAAAGTCACAAATGAGTAGTTGATCTAAAGAAGAAAAAAATACTTCTGTAGTTGTGTCAAAAACAACATAGTCTTACCTTATTTCAGAATTTTCTTGATCAATTTAGTTTCAGCTGGATCATTAGAAAAAAACAACACCAAAAAAAAAAACCCTAATGTTCTGTTCACACATATGGATAATTATTGATCGAGACCACTCTCAGGTTAGCTGTAACAAATTCTCTGAGATGAAGAGCCATTTATATAAATTCTAAATGGACTTCCTTTTATTACCCATTACAATTAAAATGGCACTATCCACAAAATGCTATTGCAGTGAAATACAGCTAACAAAGGTAAAAAAAAATAATGATTTATATGAAAGTAAACAAGCCATCTTTTGAACACAGTCTTTGTTTCAAGTTGTGAACTTTTTATTATCATTTCTAAAAGGTACATCATGGAGCTTTGTTGTTGTATGAGTGGTAATGTCTGTTTGAACCCTGGTTCCAAAGTTCTTTTTAAAAGTGTAAAGTGAAGCTACTCAAAAAATGAAGTGTTGAGCTGATTGGTCACTTTACTTGCTGCAGTTTTGTATTAGAGTTAACAATCTTTGCTCCTTTCCAAGAAATGGTCCAGCTTATTGATATTTTTTGGTCATATTGAAGTGATTTTATGGTGATTTCAGAGTTATGGCTTCAGCCCATTTTTAGATAGCTAGAATAATTTTTTGTGCCTTTGTCTTGTCACTGACTCATATTTTAATGGCATGTGGAAGCCACTAATGGATGGCATGGCATGGTGCTGTAAAAGCTTAGCCAGAATCCACTTGTTTGCAGAGCGGCTCTGCAGGAAATATTTTTGCTGGGGTCTTCCAGTATGGTTTATTCTGCAGCACCAAACGTGGAGCCTAATGGCCTGAGCACAGCTGTAAGGAATGAGCTCATTCCTTTTGCTCCAAGCCTTCCTTTCCTTTATTATTCACCTGGAGACACAGCTTTAGCTTGTGACTTTTACTAACTAGCCCTGGTTAATGTCCCTTTGTTTATTTTATATTCTTCAAAAGCATAGTGTAACTAAACACATTGCCTCTCTGTACATACCACCGCAATACCAAAACTAACCAGTATTTGAATCTTTTCAAAGAGGACAGGAATTATATGCGGTTAAACTAGACCCAGTGCTGCTCTATTAAAAAAAAACAATTTTTGCGGTACAAAGCAGTTGTAATCAGGAAGTGTGCCATCAGTTTCCCATGGGTTAAAAGCTTTATTTTGGATGTTGGAGTACGATGAAGGATGGTGGAGCTGGAACATGGCTAAACACTGAGAGTTGACTGTAACTAGAGCTTCAAGCTAAAAAAAAAAACCCAGCAACATCCATAAGAAAAAATAAAATAAACACCAGTGTGAGACGTATGAGTCTATCTTCAACTCTTCATCCAGGATGATATTTGAAAAAGAATCCTCTCAAATAAGTGTTTTATTTTCTCTTTATTCGTAACAATAAAATGGAAAGATGTAAAATATAGACACGTAAACCTGTGTTTTGGAGGTGCGAAGGTAGCTCAGTCGTCAGTGCTGGGTCTCATAATCCTGAGGCTGCAGGTTTGAGTCCAGGTTGCGTCAAGAAAGACATCCGGTGTAAATAAGAAACAACAAACATGTATTTTGGACAATTGAATTAAACTGTCTGGGGAAACTTGTAATTAAGAATAAAATGACCAACATTCTTAACATTAGATTAAAGCAGTAATTCTGTTTTTTCCTCAGTTTTGCCCCTTGGTTAAATGTCCCCTCCTGCCTGCTGTCCTATTTCCTAGCATACACTATTTGAATAACCCTTTTCCCAGGACACCAGATTGTTGTCCAATTATCATGCTCATTGCAGCCATCTACTGAAAATCAACCCCACCAGCTTCTGTGTAAGTCTAAAGGACATTCCTGCTACAGCATGCAGCTGCTCTTAGTGAAAGGCTTGTGCAAGTGTTTTTGTCAGCTTTCCAATGCATTTCATCTTGCGCTGCAATTAACAAGTGCAGAGCCATCATGGATGACTTAGGCTCAGTAGTGTACAAATGAATCGCACTGACAGATACGGTTTTGGGGTTGTGTTTCGTAGATGACATTGCCCGTCTCCGTGCCATGGCAATCCAGAGTTGTTTTCCTCAGCCACAGTTGAGCAGCGGGGGACAGGTGTGAAAAACCTTGCAGTAATATGAACCTCTTAAGATCTCTTCATTCTTACATAAACACAGTTTCATGACAATGGTGTTGTTTTGTCATTTTTTGGCACACGCTGTGCACTTCCTTTTCTCACGTAAATGAACTTGCATTAGCGAGCTGCGGGTTTTTAACGCCAATAAACAATGAAGTTGCTGTGTCTGAAAAGTGGCTTTTTTTATTAAGAGCTACTGTTTGCTATAGTTATTAAATCGTTGAAATATTCTCTAACATCCAGGCTGTTTTACATTTTAAACTGCTCATAAATATGAGTATTTAAGACCGTCCAAGGCATTGTTTTCCAGTGTTTAGTTCGCAGCATGGATGCAGGTCACAGAGGCTTATCAGAGGTGAATTTATTACTGTGCGCACCACGCTAGCTGGGGGGCTTTAGTGTTCATCGGCTGAAATATCTTTTACCCCTGACAAAGGCTGCCAACCTCCGCTCCGCTCTCTCCTCCGTGGTAGTCCTCACATTTCAAAATTTGTTTCTCGCACCAGCTGTGACCTTTATTCATCAGGGTCAGCAGAAAGAGTGAGAGCGGGCTTGTGTGTATTTGTGAGTGAAAGAGGAAGTGTGTGTGTTTGTTGGGGTGTGTGTGGGTGGGTGTTCATTTGTGCATTGGACGAGGGCAGACAGAGGGAATTGATATGACATGAGGAGGAATTGTCACCTCAGTTCATTGAAATAGATCGTGATGTGTCTGTGAGTTCGGCGCAGACACTGGGAGTGATTGTCAGTAACTGGTGGCACTTCACTTGAATTGAATTTCCTCCTTCTGAATCAAGAACAAAATCTGTTTTAGCTTTTTATTTGCTGTCGGTTGGGAGATTTAATCTAACTAATGACCTGGACTTTTATTTTTTCAGTTTTTTGAAACGATGGGTCATAATATATTCTGCACATGGGACAACCGGTGAAGAATTCTTGCTGTTTTTGCTTTCTGTTAGTTACTCTAACAGTTGGACTGGAGATTAATACAGAAACACTACAGAGGAGCCTTTTGTTGAAGGGCTGCTCGTCTGCATTAAAGTTAAAACCAAGCCCCGTGGGACTCCATGCGCTGATCATTTTTCACAGTGAAAGATGGATTCTGGGGCGACAGACTCCGAAGATTCTTGCGACTGGGGCGACTCCTCTGAAGAGGGAACCTCATCAGAGGAAGATGAACCTGATGTCAAATATAATAAAGAGTAATGCCAATCTTCCAGGGATGTGTGTCGACTGTTGAAAAATGACGCTTTCATCGGGTGCCAGTTCAACTTAGAGTGACAGGAGTTGAATTAGACAAGAAGTTTTAAACTGTGTCCATCATTGCGGCTTTAATGAAGCATTTAAAGTGATTAAGATTGTGAATCATTATTAGTCTTGCTGCAGTGGGTCATCTGGACGTTTGGTTCAGCCAACTAATTCTGCTGTTTTATATTCATTTTCTCCAGGGAGGACATCAGGACCGCCAACGTCATTGCAGCAGAGGCAGTCACCTGTCTTGTCATCGATCGAGAGTAAGTTTTATGAAACTTTATGTCTTGTTTTGTGTAAAACTGGAAAACAAGGCAAACATTCCGATACCATTGTTCTAATGGTCGATGTTTTAAAGGTGTTTAACTTTTGCAAATAACCCCAACACATTGTGTTTTCAATTTCCAGATCAACAAATACATCAAAGTTATTTAAATTTAAATACATTAAATAACAGAACTATAAATCATGCTTTGAATAAAATGCTTTACTTCAATCCAAAAAGAAAACCTAATGTAAAAGCATTAAAACCACATTTAATCGCCATTGTTGCTAATTATGCTAAATCTACATTTATTACTTATTAGGAAAGTAAACTGTGTTTTGGCTACAAATGTTTCAACTCAAACTTCAATCTTGTTTCTCACAAAAGCTCTTAAACCTAAGATCTACAGACTGATTCAGCCTCTTTATTCAGGACTTATGCTGTTGTCCTACAAAGATTTTCAAGAGAAGAGACATAAAATAAGTGTTTGATTTACAGAACTAAAAATTTGTAAAAAGCTAGATGTAAAATTTATTTTAAACCGAGCTCTAGTTGTGAATTTTAAAGACACTCGATTTGTCTAAGAGTTACAGCGAAAGCATTTTTACAACAAAGAGTGTGGCTATAATTTCAGCTACATAATGTTCTCTATAGTTTGACAGACCATATTTTTTCAGTTATTTTCTTAACTAGTTCCCAGTTTCCAAAGTTGAATGCTTATTATATAGGAAGACTGTGTACTTCAAAAAGCAACTTTAAGACGGGTTACCATTTATGGAAATAATTTATCTGCCTCAAGTCTCAAAAGAGACTCTTCATGCTTGTGTTTCAGTAAAAATACGTTAATAATAATATAATAATAATAATAATAATAATAATAATAATAATAATAATAATAATACCCTCATACAGTGACTTCCTTTTTAACTTGATGAAACATCACTAGTGGGGCAATGTTACTGCTACTAAAGGTGTGCCTCTGAAGGCACGCTCACAGGTTATAGAGGTCAGCAGTGACTGGAACTTAAGAAAGAGAAGTTGGAGAACTACTCTGAGCTAGATCTATGTCTTTATAGTCTTTTAGAAATTTGAACAAATTCTTACATGAGATACTTTTAGACATTTAGGCAGCTCAGAGCAAAGTGACACGGTTCTTTTATAACTACTGTTTTATGTCGCATCTGACTTCAAACATTGGAATAAAAGTTTTTGTTTTTTTACTCAAAGAAGTGTTTCTCAACCATATTCCATTTCAGTTCAGATTTGTAGTGCAAATTTTTAAATAAAGAACATCTTAGGGCAATAAACAAAAATAAATAAATGGGTAATAAGGTCTAATTTAAACCTAAGATTGTTTGGATTCAAATAAATAAGCAGATTAATCAGTCTAATTAGTGATATCTTACCTTGAGATTCTTTTTGGCTTCAGAAAACAAACATCCTCAGAGTTAAAGTCATCATAGTGTCACAAAGACATCTAATGTAGTGGCAAAGCTTGTTCAAAGCATTTCATCCTTCTAGACCAGTTTTGGTGTGGAACATTTTAAATAATATGTTATTGTATTCCTAAATTTTTTGAGTGCCCAAGTATGCATCAAAATGATATACGGCAGCATAAGTTGTAGATGAGACTAACAACAAGAGCCGTGGGAAAGTGAGTTGTAATGAAAACAAGCGACGGGGAGTCATCAACACTGTGAGCAGCCAAACATATTAAAAAACAAAAAGCTGCGCTCAGAAAGAGTCAGCTAACAGGCGTCACGCTCTCAACAGGAGAGAACTCCAGATGTTTCGCGTCATGTTGCTGACAGCTCGACGAGCCGCACATGAAAACTGTCTCGGCTCGTTGCTCTTGTTTGATAGCACCTGATAATTCTGAGAGGAATGAGTGGCGTAATAGAGATATCAAAATAAAAGTGTGTTCCAGTGTTTTACCACAAATATAACTGTGTGGGATCTTTCCCCCCCTTTCTCATAATTTTGCAGTTGGAATCTCACAAGAATGTTTTTATTAACTTTCATTTCCTCTGTGATTGCACCAATAATAATAAAGACGATTCATTGAAATTTCTTTTTGCAGTTTTGTAATAAAGACATTAAAAAAACACTTTGCTGACATGTTTCCTCTGGTTATATAACATAATTGATTTGACTAAATACTGAAAAGATACAAAGCAGCCAGAGGGATTTTATGCCTAATTAAAATTTGCATAAAATCCATTCATTTTCTTATCACTCACCTCCGTGTGTTTTTATTTTATAATTTATTATTTGTTTTTTTATTGTTCCCAAACTTCCCACTCACCCACCATCTGCTGTCACAGTGGTTTTCACCTCTTTGGCACAGCTCAGTCTTCCCTTCTATGATTTTTTTTTCTTTTTGAGGCTTGTCTCTAAAAGCAGGTTGATGAATATTTAATAGTTACGGGCAGTGTTTTTATGGCCGCCTGGTCGTGCACTGTGCTCAAATCACCCGCGGTGTACAAGCTGCATGATTTCCTACAACCTAAAAGCAATTAATTCATAACACACGGAGGACAAGGGAATTGGTTTATTGCTTTAGCCTGAAAAGAAAACGGGCTTTCTAAACAAAATACAGAAATGTCTAACTCATTTATCATTTATCTTTGGTGTTTCAGCTCATTCAAGCACTTGATTGGAGGTTTGGAGGATGTGTCCAATAAAGGTCATGAAGATGCTGATGCCAAAGCTAAGTAAGTCAAACAAGATTTAAACACAGAATGTTTTGTGCAATGAAGTGCTTTAAAACCTCTGGTCATCATGCTTAATGCCATTAGGAATGTTACATAATAAAATTTCAGGCTTAAAGGGAACATATCATGCAAAATCTACTTTCTCTATGACGTTTTCTGAACTATTATGTCACAGGATTTCCAACGAAATGTCTAAATAAGGTCTGGACAGAAAGTTTTCTGTTGTTGACAATGATTTAAATGTGAAAAAGAAGGATTTAAAAGTATGAAACGTCTCCTTTAATATTCCTTAAAGAAATGCACATCACTCTTTCATGCAATAGTTTTATGTTGAGAAATCAGGGATTTGTAGGTGTTTTGGTCAAACCTTGAACAGAACTTTAAACACAATCTCATGCAATAATCACCTGATGTCAAACTCATACTCATTTGTTGTGAATGGCTTTCAGTTACTACCACAACAAATCTTAGAGCTACTATATATCTTTAACATTTGTTGAGTTCTAGACATTTTTGTGTTGGCTAATGTGGATTTTGTGTTGGCCGATCTAGTGATTCCTTTCTGAAAATTTACTTTAATTTATTTACTTTACTCACCCCGTGGTTCATGACAATCAGAGTCAACTCTTTAACTTTTTGCTTGATATAATTTTAGAATTGACTGAGGTATAGTCAGGAATTTTTTTGTGATTTTGAAGGTTAATTGGCTCTGACAGCCATCTTGAATTGTACTGACTCTAAATGTTATTCAGTTGTGATGTCCATCCAGTAAATATTTCTGCAAGTTTTATTACATTTTGTTCCACGGTTCCTGATATGTTTTGGTAAAAAACAAACAACGTGTAACAAACTAGATAGTGGAAAAGATTTCTGCATAAATTAATCAGTAATGATACTCAGTCTCAATATTACTATTTTTCATCACCATGGAAACACTAAAAGAGCACATAGAAGGCACATTTACTTTGGCATTGAAGGAATCCTCTTGGGGTTTATTTAGGCATCTAATGACAGAGTTTCATTCAATTTACACTTTGTCATGAGTCAAAGTGAGAACCAACGATCCGAAGGAGAGATCAAGATGTGCAACATGCAGGCCACACTATTTTGAGTTGCTTTGACTTTTCTGCCAAATGCTTTTGCAAGTCTGTGGCATTTAGTCAGCAAAGAACAGGAGATAGCACCAGTGAGTGTTAAAGAGACACTCAGGGGGAAAAGGGAGGGCAGCATTTAGGAGTCCAGTAGCATTCACCCTTGGACGGGACGGTGATTTCTCTGCCAGCAGATGTGTGAGAAACACAAACCTGCAGTGCACATTCCTGACCCCATTCTTCTAATCCCACAATCTTACAGTTTGATTCTATGCAAATCGGTAAAATAAATCTCCTTTTTTCTGCATAGTTTGTAACATTATTATCAGTCCTCGCGCAGAAATTCGCCTTAAAATAGAACCACTTACTCTCTCATCTCCCTTAGATCTGTCACACCAAAGCACTATTCACCCTGATTAAAGTAGCTTTTCCTGCCTGCGTGCTGTCTCCCCTAGCAGAGCACATTTGTCTCTTCATGAGGAATGCCTGAGTCAAGATCCCACCGAGATGGAAACAATCTCTAATTGGCCACAGCGAATAGATACATTTCAGTAGCGCTGTAACTGCACAGCAAAGTACAGCTGCTCACTGTGAGGTTGACAGGTCTGCTCTTTAAAGACTGCACCTCTTGCACGTGTTGCCTCCGATTGAACTGGTTTCCTCTGTTTTCAGGAGAAGCTTCATGTTCTACAAAATAGAGCAGATATATTTGACTTTACGTGTCACTATTTTAACATCTGTGGAAACAGCTTCATTTGAAGGCAGTCTGACAAATCTGACTTCCATGTAAAGGCACAAAGGGCTCTTTAAAACTAGTTCATTTGTTCTGACATTAAACCTGCAAATTTGGCTTCTCTCAAATAGGTTAACACCTGCTTACATTTCCTAAATTTTTTAACAATCCCTTTTATTGTCCTTTTAAACTGACATTTCAACTCACGTTTAATTAACAATTTTCTTCCATCTAGCAAAAAAAAAAAAACATGTGACAATAAAACATAATGATAGAATATGACCCTGCATGACGCAGACTTTCCCAGGTGTTTGGCGCAAAGTGTGGAAGTTCAGGAAGCAGGAGATTCTTTGAAATAAAAGTGGCATTTAAAGAGTGTCAGCTTTAAGGTCATGAGTGCTTTCTTCTTGCTCGGTTCCCAGCAGTCTAGACCAAGAAGAACGGGAGCAAAATAAACAAGGATAATAGCAGGAGACACACACACACACTTACACATCACACACACACTTACCGTGGGGGATTGCATCATTTTTTGATGACCTCATCTCTTCAGACATACAGATTATCACCCACCGGGATGCCACTTGACCTGTGGGGGAAAACAGCCATCCAAGTAATGGATTTTCCAGATAACATGAATAAGTAACATGTTGTTTTAGTGTCACGTAATGGACCTTAAATCTGTAAAATTACACAAGATGACTTTACAGTGCTGAATCTGCTGAGCACTCTGTTAGTTTTTATTAAAGGTCAGAGTTATAACATCTAGTAGTTTAACTCAACCATTAAATAAAAAGTATATAGTATATGATGGTAGTGACCAGCCAACCTGACATTGTGATCTGTGATCATCAAGGCACTCGGGGCAGTGACCCCCACGCTGACATCTAAAGGCTGCGTCACACTGCAAGACTTTAAAACAGTCGGCCGATTTTCAAAGACTGAGAGACCCCACTCGTGTGGATAAAACATCATGGATGTACCAGGTTTGGTCCTACAGTGTGTGGTGTACAGCCACACCACAAAAGACAACACACCACACACGAAAAGATATTTCATTCATGAACATTCAGATGTCAGATGTGAAATCACACGAGAATTTAGATGTCAGAGGAAAAATCTCAAGTGACCTCCAGAGAGACGTGAGTTCAAAGTAAATAAACATTTGCGACGAGGAAGAAACAATATTGATTGTTCGTGGACTGTTTTTACCAGATAAACCATTTCATAGGACTTTTAACATCCTGCACACTTTCTGCTGAGTCAATACAGTTTTTTATGTCTGCAGCGATTCTCCTCCGTGTTTACATCATCTCGCTTTCTGATTTGCTGCACGTCTATTCAACAGGCTGCAGCTCGTTTGCTCTCGGGTGAACGCCACACGCTGTGATATCGGGCCAAAAATCAAACATGTTGAATATCCCAGATTTGAGGTCGGAGAGGTCTCAATGTCCCTCTGAGCCGACTAGATCACTCCTAACTCCCCACCCACGGCAGGAATATCTGCTATGATTATCTTTAGAGCCATCACGATAATCTGGACGTCCTTAGGATTGTCGGAACGGTCAGAATTTGGCACAATTATCCTGCCGTGTGACGCAGGCAGCCCTAAGATACTGTAAGAACCTTCAAGCTCCCAGGCCTCTGGTAGAGGACCTTAGCTTGAGATGAAGAGCCACCCACCCCACCCCACCCAGGGGAATGGAGATAGGTGAGAGAGTAGCTCTATTTTTTATATAAGTGTGTGTGTGCGTTTATCACACCAACATTCAGGTCCTTTTCAAAAAATTAGCATAATGTGATAAAGTTCATTATTTTCCACAATGTAATGATAAAAATTAAACTGTCATATATTTTAGATTCATTGCACACCAACTGAAATATTTCAGGTCTTTTAGC
>JARVJO010000001.1:32138157-32151876 GCA_031762555.1 Cynodonichthys magdalenae
CTATCTATCTATCTATCTATCTATCTATCTATCTATCTATCTATCTATCTATCTATCTATCTATCTATCTATCTATGCAGTAAAATAATACTTTCTTGACTTTTTGACTGTAAATGAAATTACAGTTTTAGGTCAGACTTGGTTTAGATGAATCCTTGTCCCCTCACTCTTGGAGCCCAAAGGCCCCTGTTTTTCAGGGTAGATCAGAGTCACCTTTTATCTCAAAGTGCCAGTCAACCCTGAAAGCCCTCCCTCCTCCTCCTCGGAAGCCCATTAATTCCGTAAACTATTCACACCCATTAATGGTCTGCATATCCCACTACAGTGATGTCCGCCGCGGGCGTAATCAAGCAAACTTTGATGGATAATTGGCACCTTTGCAATCAGGAGGATCATATGAAGTGGTTAATCGAGTCAAAGTAACTTCAATCGCATGGTCCACAAAGAGCCAAAGAACCAGAGAAGAGCCAGAGAACATGAAACCAGTCCTGACCAAGATGGACCGGGACAAAATATAAAAATAAATAAAAATAAAAAACGCGGCTCAAAGTCTGCAAAAATATATATCAGTGTTGCACAACTTCTTAAGTTTGGAAGTTATTTTAATAAAGAAATCATTTATTTTCCCCCAAATCGCAAATATTTGCTTTAATTTGTAAAGTTTTTTACGGCTCTGACTTTGCCATGATAAATAACAGATGTTTGTTTTCCATAAATAGTATTTATTTGAAGAAAAAAATGAAGGACAACGCTGGTGGACCTTGAAGCTATCTTTTAAAGTTCATCCTAAAAGGTTATTGTGCGTCCAGTGCGCGTCACTGACAGGTATCCAGACAGCGCTTTGCATGTCATTATCATTCCACAAACACTGAAATGTGCAGGGATGGCTGTTTCCGTGCAGTGGGGTTCTGTTTGAAATTCCACCCCTCTGTCTTTGTTGTGCACAGCGAGGGGCGGGAAGACAAACAGGTCTACATGTATAAAGAGATCATCCCGGGACCGGGAGTCAGGAGACAGCAAGCATCGCGCTGAAACTTTCTGCCAACTTTGGGATCCCGGAATTAAGGCCGTTTGGACTTTGCCACTTAGATTTTATTTCAAACAAAACAGAAAGGATTGTTTCCCTTCTCGTGTGTTTGTAACAAAAAGATAAGAAAACTCAAAAGGAGAATCATGCAGATCCTGATTGCGCACCGCTTCTTTGCTGCGTACCTCACTCTTTTTGGATGCTTTGGAGATCTTTACGCGAGCGCAGTCCTGATGAACTCCAACGCAATTAAAAACCCACCAGGTATTTCGGCTGGCAAAGGCGCTGAGACTGTGAGTCCAAGTCCAGGCACCCCACCCTCTGGCGGCGCGGGACACAGACCCCCCACGGGCACCTTGCAGGTAATTAATTTCACCGTGCGTAAAAGTCCTTTACCGTGCGCCATGTTTAAATTCGCGTTTATATAACTTTAAAATATCTAGATATTTGTTATGGTGATGTATTTAGTCACATGTTGATTTTATCTTTAACTTCCTACAGCAGTCAGGTGTTTGCAAGACGAACGAAGACTGTGGAGGAGATGAATTCTGCAATGATGCCCGCGGTGTCTGCCTGTCGTGCCGAAAAAGCCGGAAGCGCTGTTTGAGAGACTCCATGTGTTGTGCTGGGAACCGCTGCAGCAACGGTGAGCAGAGAAACCAAATCTGAAATATTTGGTTTTCAGAACACCTACATGTGGTTAGGGTTAGGGGGCAAAAAGACACTTTTTGTTTTTCTGTTTATATTAAATATCCAATTAGTTCTAAATACAGTTACTCCAAAAGGTGTAAAATTTGGTTCCTATTGTGCCAAAACCTGGGTCTTAAAACATTTTTTTTCCCTTGCCCTTTTTAGGTGTTTGTCAGGCAAATGACATACATGGTTCACATGGATCCATCACAGAGTGGAACAAACACAACAACACCATGGAGATTCAAGGCAAGAAGCCTCCTAATTCTCATGGTTTCCTACCTAATGCTGTCAAAGGTAAGTTTCCTGCTAAGAGTCTCAATCTTATTTTACAGACAAAATTATTAAACAAATAAAATCTAGTGGGGTTCTTTTTTGTATGTTTTTTTTTTTTTTTTTGTAACATGTGTCTTCTCTCACCATCTCCAGGCCAAGAAGGTGACACATGCCTGCGATCATCAGACTGCTCCCAGGGACTGTGCTGCGCCAGACACTTCTGGTCTCGCATCTGTAAACCTGTGCTGACAGAGGGCCAGGTGTGCACGCGCCACCGCAGGAAAGGCAACCACGGCTTGGAGCTGTTCCAGCGCTGCGACTGCGGAGAGGGCCTGGTGTGCCGACCGGAGAAAGGAGAGCGAGATCACAGTGTCAGCAGGACTGCAGCCCGGAACCTACACACCTGTCAGAGACGCTGACACAGCCACACAGATGCTCACGAAGAGACAGAGATACACTCTCGCTCACACAGTCACAGACTGATAAGTCAGTGACAGACATTGACAAATACTCCTCAGCCCAGTGTATACCAAAGATGCTGACACACACACACGCCCACCCACACACATATCCAGACACCCAACACCTAAGTCTATTCTTTCCTGCCAAAGCTGCTGGCACAAACGCTTCACCCGGAAGGATGGACATGAATCTTGGAAAAGTGATATACCCAGAGGGATGGAACAGTGTGAGATGAACTTCTCTGACTCCCCACCAACAAATGAAGAATCAGAAGTGAGAAAGTGACATTTCAAAAAAAAAAGTATTTGGAGAGTCGATTCATGTTGTCGGTTGTGGCAAAGCTGTTTTGTTTCTCTTTTTACGGAACTTATAGCCACAGTTATTGCAGTAAATTACTGCACTGTAAATACTATTCTGCATGTGGCACTTATTTGTCCAAACGAATTAAGTCAACACCTGTACAACAAAACCACGGTGCTGCATGTGTTGTAAATATGTTACATATATTATATATATTCTTTTATAAGAAAGGTTATGCAAAGAAATGTGAAATTTTGTGTTATTAAATTCCTTATGGTAACATTTATTTCTGTCCGTCATTTGTCTTTTACTCTAAATTTGCGATGCGGTCTAATATGTTTGACCAAAGTTTCCATTAGGTGAAATTTCTGGTATGAAACCATTTGAAAAGAAAGGTTTTATAGAAGACATTATCTTGTGTTCAACTCACCATGAGTGGATAGCTTAAATCCTTTAATCCCTCAGAAAACAACTTTATTAAATCCAACATGAAGATACTACCAGAGCTGTAACGCTTCATATTCTGCAGGTACTGTTAAATTAGGCCCGTGTCATCAAGTCAACACTAACTACAGGACAGGATGTGGCCATATCAAATGATAACTGCAAAGTGGTAATAACAAAGCATAAGTGTCCTGGTGAGTGCTTGCCACTTCGCTGTGGGCTAGTTTCTAATTATGACTTATTCATGTGTAGCTGAGCAGATAGCTAGTTATCCAGGTTAAAGCCTCTAATTACTTCATCTTACTCAATCTACACAAGGATTCAAAGAATGAGGGGAAGCTTATTTTTGTGATGCAACTTCTTAAAAAAATAGATTTTGCCTCTCAATCTTTGCAATTGCTGCAACAGCCTATTTCCTGGCAATGTTGTGCAATGGATGCATTTAATATATAGGCCATAAAACCTCTCAAATACACCTCGATGCCTGTAATTAGACCCTTTTAGATTAGAAGATGGTGAGGAAATTACTGTACTTGTTTTTGTTTTGGTTTTTTTGCTTGATTTTCTCGTCAGATCAAAAGAAGCACAAGACACTTTTTGTTTTTCTGTTTATATTTGAAGATGGTGATTTTAGGTTTGGCTGTGGAGAACAGGTTTCAGCTTTCGTGTGACTGTCACTGAAGATCAAGGATAATGAACAGCATAATTCAAGTGCTTTTCTGGGATGTTTTTAGCAGAGTTGATGGATTTTGTGCTCCTTCATACTCTGCATATCACTTCAAAACAAATCAGCGAGTTTACATGTGATCGCATGAGAAATGATGGCAAAATAATGTATGAGAATGCTCTGCAGCAGTTACTTTGCCTGTTTAATGAGTATTTATAATAAAAGCGTATGTCAAACTTTGGGTGATTATAATTAAAGCTATCATGGACATCATTTACCACTGACTATTTTCATGGAGCAGTTTAACATTGTGGTATTACTATTTTTATTAAAGTGGGCAGTATGAGTGAGTGTTTCACTGCTGCTGAGGACAGACTCAACAATTTAAACATTTTTTATTTCCATTCTTTAGAGTAATTGAGAGTAATGGCAGCATTGTCAGCAGCACAGTTTACCACACAGGCTCCAGCCAAGTTGTGTACGTGGGGGTCCTGGAATCTGCGCGAGTGTTTGCGAGCCTGTCATCATTACACCAGCCACAGACTAACACAGGCCACAGGCATGTGCCCCAACTCCAGGACAGCCAGACTGCGTGTATGTATTTTACGCACAAGCACACTCACACACTCTCATTTTGTGGAATCTGGAAAAACAACAGTGACGAAAACTGCACCGAGACGCCACCACGTGCACGGTCATGTCCCCGCACGCCGCTTAACAGCTTTTTCGACATTTACAAACACAACTTTGCATGTGCACACATAGTTTCACATTCTTATAAGTGTACATAAGGGGGTGTGGACGGTTTGAAGGGAAAGAACACTCGACCACAATGTGACAACCATCAACATTTGGTGTTGTCATGCCATAAAAGTGAATCAGCACATCCACTGACATGCTTTTCTACACGTGCTTTAAAACACTGCCAATGTATACAACTGCAGCAAATATTATCTAAGCAACAGGTACGCATAAAGCAGTACTTAGAAAGTCATTTTTTGTGTATTTGCACATTCTGTGATGAATAGGATAAACAAAACAAGAAAATCTTCGATCTAGATGTGTGGAAACCTCCCATCAAACTATAACACCATCAATTATACAAATGTTGAGCTAAAATGTGGTGTAATTGTAGCTGACAGTCACGACCCACTTATAATTTGAGCACTAACTGATTTGATATAAGCTATTCAAGTTAGTAAAATATTCCATGAACCACTGGACAGATTTTAATAAAAGTCTAAAAATGTAATTAATGAATGCAGATCTATAACTTAATAACTTTTGGAGTCAACATGGCCTCCAAAGCTCTTAAAACCTTAGCAAACATATAACTGGAACCAAACTTTGCACAAAAATTAAGTGAATTTGTGTTTGGTAGATTATTTTTTTTATTGTAACAATGCTTCTTGGGAATAAATCTTATGCCATTGAAAAGCCTGTTATTTTCTCTTTTAAACGGTGCCACATTTGTAAGGAACATGCTTTTGTGGGCTGAGCAGTAGAGCTGAGTATATGGGTTGTGCACATGAAAAATATGCCAAGTTCTCTCTGCTATTGCAAAACAATTTATTTTTGCTGTTGCTATTTATGCTTGTTTTGAGTTTCCGGTACCCTCAGGTGCTGCCAAGATTTATTTGCCAAGAAACATTGTTACAACAATGAAACAAATGTTCTTACTTTTTGTGCTAAGTATGTAAGGTTTGATCAAAAAAACTCTGTTCTTTATGATTATAAATAAATTTTAGTTAAAAACATGAAAGACATTAAGAGATTTGTAGTTCTTCACTGCAAAAATTGTCTATCTAACCAAATTTTATATCCAGCCAAAAGGTGTTTTTGAACTTGTTTTGAGACGGATATACGAAGCAAAATCAGAATGTGTTCCATTATTTATCTTGTTAATCTGGACATTTTTTTCTTATTTCATGAAGTCTACCAAGTGCAACTGTCTTACTGCACTGGCTGATTATTTTACTTAATTTGAGAACATTCAGACCATAATCTACTATTTTTTAAAGGGGACCTATTATGCAAAATTTACTTTTTTACATGTTTTTATGCTTCAATTTGGGTCTGTACTGCTTCCAGAAACAGTCCAAGCACCAAAAAAAGACTCCCGGTTGTTTTTGGGTAATATAAAAATGTTTTTTTTTTGGTGTCAGGTTTCAAAAACCTTGGGATTGTGACATCAAAATCCCGCTGACCTAGCAGCACCAAGGAAAGCCCAGCCCCTCAGCTGGTAACCCAAGCTGATACTCCGCCCACTTCTTCACAGGGCGGTCACTTAGTTTTGTTGCTTTTATAATAGTCACAAGAACAGAGATGCCTGGCTTAATTTTATTTTTATTTAATTTTATTTTTTAATGAATAATGAATAACATCAAATGAACGTGTTTTGTATAGCCTGCAGATGTATCATAATTTGTTCTAGGACCCCCATAATAGTTTCTCTTTAACTTATTTTTAGATGGATAAATTTTGCAGTGTTCAAGGAATGCTAGATCTTTAATTTGTATATGTTTATACCACTGTTCTGGAAAAAAACACAATCTCTCATCACAATCAAAGATTTATAATAAACCCTTTATCTGCTTGATTACACATTTAACTGTTGTTGTTATTCTGGTGCTGGTGCCAACACTGTTGACTGACATCCTGGAGTTAACAAATTCATGAGTGAACCATCGTAGATCAAAAGGGTAAAGAAATGAGGCAGAGCGCACAGACGCAATGCATGTTATTTTGTCAGATGAAAGAGCTGGCACGAATCGGGAATGAGCATTCTGATAAAAAACCAAGCTCTTATGTAAACATCATTTCACAGGGAGGTGTCACACTTCTGGTTGCTGGCAATAATCCCTTCATAGAGAAGAAGCACAATGCTCGCCATTCATCTTTGCGGTACGACAACGTACTCGATTGAGCAATGGGAGTGAGTCCCCCATCCTTGAGAAATAATAATTAAACAAAGGGCAACTCATTCAGCACAATGAGTCGAGTGTGAGAATCCAGGTGAAGAACAGGTTTGTTCCACTTATTGGGTGATGTCAACACAAACAGGGCAAACAAGGGTTTCTCAGATTGAGGTGATGACGTGTTGTGCTTTGATTGGGTTTCAGGTTACGTTTTGGGTAATTCGCCGGTGACGACTTTTCTCACTTGTTTCCTGTGTCTTTGTTGCACTGTGCTTCGTTTTAACTCTTTGTTTGTATTTGTTTATATCTTAACCCAGTTCAAAGGCATAAACACTGTTTCCAATGGTGAGATGAGAGCAACATCACTCATATTTGTGTATTGGGAAACAGGAGTTGGGAACTGCTAAGTGGATTACTTGGAAATCTTAGCTTAGTTTTATTACATACAGATAAAAATAGGTATTTAAAAATAAAAAATAAAAACTTTTGATTGAGATGTGTGAAAATGCTTTATTTAGTCAGACTTTGAGCTTCACTGAATAAATGTTGAGCCTCTAGGAGACCTTTTTTTTTTCAGACCTTGAGCATCATGTCTACAGCCCACTTTTTTATTTTAAACTGTTCATTGTGACTGAATTATGTCCTGACAAGTTTTTGTCTTTAACATTATAATGTGACATAGCCTTCAGATTAGAGTAGGGACTATGATATTGTTTTCAAAAGGTTGAATTTTGTCTGTCTACACAAAAATGCAAAATTAAAGTTTTAGGATTTTTTTTTCAGTTTGGAGCTTGCTTTTCAACATACTCATAAAATAGTATTTCTATGAGAACACAAAATATATGACAAAATGTTTATTTTGTGTTTACAAAAATTTCAAATTGAGAAAGCTTCCTGAAGGGGAAACAAAACATTTTTAGCTTCAGAATGGAAATCCAGTTGTTCTATTTTTAACTTTCTTTTGAATGATCATGACCTGGATGACTGAGATTATTCACTAACATATCGACCTTATTTGTGTATGGTTCTATTAGTGTTGGCCTGTGGTTCAGTGACTATACAAGATGTACAGTACCTCACCTCATGCCACGCAAGTAAATAATTATGAAATGCATTATAGGCTAAGATAAAAAATGTTCACTCTTGTTATCTATACCTCAGAGCAACTTCACCTTTAAATCATAGGAAATGACATTCAGGATGAGATTGTTTGTGTCTCCACTTTAATCCTTTCTGACATTCTGTTAACGTACCTTGGGGAGGAATGACTTCTTTGATCCATCCTTCTAGTTTCTGTTGATATTTCTGCTGTGATCTTGCAATAATCATCATTTTTGAGTTCATGACTTACAACAAAGAAACATAAATGCTTTGATTTTTAGCTGTAATGGCCCACATTCTGTGAGACTGTTGAGCTAACTTGTAAACAAACTACTGAGGTCATTTGTGTTCTATTACAACATGAAGCAAGTGAATGTGGTCTCTGTATCTAGTACTTGGCCATGTCCAGTTGCAGTTGAGGCTATTAGACCTCTTTTCCCTCATGCAAGAGTAACCCTGTTGCGACTAGACTCATATATCATGCTGACATTACAGCGCACCTTCTTCCACCTGTGTTCTTCAGGTGGATGAACTCATTCACTTTCTCTGGTCCTTTAAAGGGCAACTTATCCAGCAGTTACACAGCTGCAAACAAATAATCTCACAATTGTTTTTATAAATAATATGCCAACATGCAATGTCTGCCTACTCTGCCAGACAAGTGGGGAGTGAACAGATGCACCAGGGGATAAAAATGCCTACTCTTCATTATGGTTTGTCCAGAAGCTTGCTGCTGGCGGCCTGAGGCTGAGACTAGGACAAGGGCCAGGGCCAGAACTGGCTCGCCTCCCAGCTGCTATGTAAAGTCTGCCTCAGCCACAGCCACATTGCGCAAAGCTGTCTAACACATGTAATTTACTTATTATTTACAAAGTTTCAATGGAGTCAAAGAAATATATACGTCTGTAATCTATACAGTAGGAAACTTGTTGAAAGCTACAGGGTCTAAGATTTTGTTCAGTAAAAAATAGAGTTAGACCCATTTGAAAAGCAATGAAAAATGTCAGGCTTTTGGAGTCACAGTCAATTAACAAAGTGGATTGACAAGAGGGTACCGCAGAAACCATATTCTTTGAAAAATAACCTAAATTTCTCGGGAGATACAGTTTAAGCAACAACTGCAAACCCCAACATAAGTAAGTGCATGCCATCCGTAGGAATTGCTGGTGACCATGTCTAATTCAGAATGCTCAGAGCAGACAGGCTATCACTTTTATGGGGAGAAAGAAATAGATGTCTCTGAGTTCATGATTCATACTATAAAATATCCTTAAAGGAGGGTGAGTGCATTGCTGTGAGACATGGGCAAATATCTCTGTGCAGGCGCAACAAAAGGACCAGCTGTTGTGTAATGGCAAAAGTTTACACAACAGGGAAAAAAACCTTTCAGACAGAATGCACATTAATGGCCCTATTGTTCCATCCTTCTATTTATTTTCTTTTCCCGCTGTTACTTTCCGAGTCATAAGGCAGCTGGTGTCTATCTCCTCTAGTCACTAGCTGTGTTTCCATCCAATTTTAATTTGAATTTTGAGCGAATATTTGAAATTTTGCAAAAAGGAAATAAATATAAATTGCGAATCAGACGAGTTTCCATCAACTGGCTTGAAGCGAATCACCCAGGGTATGCAAAGTGTAATTACGTCAGACACATGTCTGTAGTAAACAGAAAGTAGGAGTCGCAAACTCTCAGGGATACACATCCCAGGACAATGGAGAGAAGTTATCAGGAACGTGTTTGTTACTATCAGAAAGTTGTAATTATTCTGTCATAACAACAAGTTTTGGCGATGTTACTGCTGTCTGGAGACACAGAAAAAGAAATGCAATTCTCTTCATGTCACAGGAATAACTGAGGAGACGCAGACAGCGAGAGGAGGGTCCAGCTGCAGACCGGTACCAGACAGACAGCTGATCAACATGGGAGGTAAATGTTCGCTACATCAGAACTTATTCAACAAATGTGTTTCCATCTCTCTATTTGCGCATTAACTCTTTTTCAAAAAAACAAAAAACCACCTCAAGCGAGCATATAAACTTTTTTGTGCATTAGAGGAAGTTTTTTTGAAGCAGGCCGTTTCCATTCAACTTTTCTAATGCAATACTTCAAAATGTGAATTAAAAAACCTTGATAAAAACACAGTCACTGTGTGAAAGGAAGGGTACACCCTGGACAGGTTGCAAGTCCATCACAGGCCCATAGTTGCCACAGTTGCCAAATAACCATTTTGGTCTGTGTAAGGAAACAGGAGAACCTGGAGAAAACCCAATCATGCACAGAGAGAACATGCAAACGCCCAGTAAAGACCCCAGGCTGGGAGGTGATCCTGTGACCTTCTTACTAAGAGGCGACAGCTTTATCCTCTGCGCCGCCATGCCGCCTATCATTGTCCCAGCTAATCAGAGCTTTTCCCCACTCATCGCCTTCTTTCATGCTATCTTGCATCTCCGAGTCAATCTTTTCCGTCAACACCCAAGCTCTTTAATGTCCCAGCTTGTTTTCCATCCTTTTCAAAAAAACACTGTCTTTAACCCTACCAAAGACAAAGGCTGATGCTCAATCTCATTTGTGTAGGGACTTTACAAAGGTGGAGTCCTTTTGGTGATAGAATGGGGTGGAGGAGGCTTTGATCTTTCCAGGGGGCAAATGGATTGGATTGTCCTGCCTCTGCTGGTGGGGCTAGTCAGAGGAACAGAGTGTCTCTCAGGGGGGTCATATCAAAGGTAGTTATCATCTGAGGGCATTCTCAGCAGCACATTAGTACAGTATCTAAATGTTGATTTGTTGACACCATAATCTAACGAGCTCTAAATGAGCTGACAAAAAGGAGACACCGAGGGAATTTAAATGAGCAAAGTGCTCAAGTTCACTTTGCTCTACAGACGTGAGTCTGCTTCTCTGTGCCAACTTTTGCTCATCAACATTATCAAAGCAGAGACTTCAAAAAGTAAATCTGGAACAAAAACATCAACAAATTACAACCTACTTTTCCTTTGCTTACTTTATCCACTGCCTGCTTCTTCTACTCATAGAAACAGTTAATGATACAGCATGCTCATTGTCTGTGTTGTGGGCCAAGAAAATGATTGGGACGACCCAATAGCCACAGCAAACAGTTATGTTGAGGTTGCCGACTGTGTGTGTGTTCTTCGGTTGTGGGTGGGAAACATCATATTACTGTCACTCTCACAAGTGACTTTAAGTGAAAGGTATAAATCACACACACCCCAACACCTCCTCCAATTGCAGCCAGAGACAAAGAATTTGCTTTATTATGCATGACATTTCTTCTCGTAATTTGGGTAATCTGTGGACATCGAAAGGATCTGTTCACAGATGCCTCCTCTGTCTCAAACCACAAGCTACACATGCATTTGTTTGTAAGCAGCACTGCTGCATTTAACATTATACTAAAGCCACCAATCTTTTGTTAGGCATACAAACACAAGGTCATTTTCTAGATTCAAAAAAAGCAAAAAAACACAAAACAGGACTATTCAATAAGTGGCCCACTTGTTAGAAGGAGTTTTCAACTATGAGAGGGAAAATTAGACTATTGCCGTGTGTCACACTTTACCACTCTGTGTCTGCGTTCCAAATGTGGGATCGCAAATAAGCATCTCTATTTTTAGGAAATTTAAGACCAGCAGTGCCCATCTGGGTCACTCCATATCATTAGAAACAGCTCTCGAGATGAACAAATTCTCCTGGAACTCCGATATAATTCTGGTCTTTAAGCCTATAAAACCATGAATCAAAGCCAAGCCTTAAAACCTCCCTTTATCCCTGGTGTTATTTTTGAATCTCTTCTGAAATTTAAGGTTGACACAATGATTGAAAATGCCCTCTACTTTGGTTATCTTGTGCATCAAAGGTCCAAGTCAGCACATTCCCTAGGGGCTTGAATCGCGTTAAGAATCCCCAGTCTCACCCCTTGTTATTGAAATGTATGTTTCAGCTCCTCACTGCTCAGTCTTTAACCATGCTAGCTGTCTCATTTCTCCTCCTTCTTCTTTTTCTCTTTGGGTGCTGGTAAATATTTGCTAAACAACATTTACGTTCCAGGTTTGCACTTTTGCTAAACTGACCACATAGTGCATTTTGTTGGCTGTAGTTGGCTGCTCCACAACTAATTATCATTCTTTCCAGATAAAACAATGATCACTTGAAGATGACTGAGCTCAGCTTGCAGGAAGTGATTTTCAGAGCTGATAGTACCTCGTGATTACCAAGCGAGTAATTCCAGCCTTTCGTGCATAATGTTTTAATTCAACGTCGACCCCATCACCTCGTTTTGTCCCATCACTAATCTTGTCCTAGGTTATCTTCAAACTACTTGCCTTGTGGCTACAAACCTTATCAGTTATTGATTATGTCTCTTAGATTAAAGGAACTGCTTTCATTTCCACAAGAATGTGACTCGCTCTTTATTGTCCATATGGAAGCATTTGCTGGACAGATGGGTTATTTTTTCCTTCTAGACAAGGTCCCATTGGTCAAAGAGGGATTCACAGGAACTTGTAATGGTGCTATACAGACCCAATTGTTGCCTGTTTAGAGGTCAAAGTGATTCATATAACTCACCATGCAAAAAAATATGTTTAACATAGAAGCTGTAAATCAGAAAGTTAATTATATGAACCATATTTTTTTATAGAAAAAAAGGTCACCCTAATCCCTCGAGTTGATACAAAACTGTCCAATGATTGCATTATATAACCCCAAAGCCCTCAAACTACCCAGACATAATTCCATGTGCTGAGAAGTCAAATTGCCTGAAAGTGGTTTACACACAAATGACGGACATTTTGTCTTGGGGTAATTACTAATATGCCACTGTTGTTGCCCAGACTGCCTGTATCTGGCTTTTGGTTTAAATGTTTGGTTTACTCTCCCTAGGCTGAGTGGTTTGCAGCAGCTTAATCACAAAACCACAAACATCTCAGTCATTTTGATAGGAGCCAAACTGGGAAGTCTTCATATGTAACAGGGCTTTTGCTAGCGCTTCATATAGCGTCCCAATTTTCTGCAGAATCAGCAGAACAGCTGAGCAGAAGCTGCTCATGTTGACATAGTAAAAATATGTTTACAACCATAAAAAATAAGAGAATGGTATGGTTATCAAAGATGAGAAATAATTAGAACATTTTAGGCATTATTATAGTTGTAGCAACAATATAGTTAAGAGAAAAATTGCTTTTTTTTCTGTATCAAATATGAAATTTAATTTTTTAAGTTTCAATAAATACTAGATTTGAATAAGAACATTTTCTTTGGTTTACTTGACAATAGTATACATTAGGTAGGTGTAGGGCTGGACGATAAAACAATAACAAAATATATATAAACAGACACATGATCAATATCAATAGAAAATCTGTTTGATAGAATGTTGATAATTTCACTGAACTCAGATCCAGAACTGCACGGCATTCTGGGGGATGTAGGCAAAGGAAAGGCTTTAGCTGCTCGACCACTCACGGCCCAGGTAAGCAAGGTTGGTAGCATCAACTAACTCTAACTAACTCTTTGGTAAGTTAGAAACAACCTGAGTAACATGCGCAGTAGCAGTTTCATGTTTTGCTACAATGTCTCATAACTGCTTAAGAATAAAAAAGAACGATGTGGAATGAAAGGAGAAAACGAGTGTAACTGCTCAAGAGAAAATTGTGAATAAAAGAGAAAAGGTCACAACACCACTTTGGCTTGGTCCTTATTTCAAAAAAGTAAATCTAAAAACTAATCATGAACTATAAATGGTTCTCAATGACGTCCTCATCCGGGACTTTTTTACCCTCCGCGCCATGTTCGTGGGCTAGCATTTAGCTTGTAG
>JARVJO010000001.1:32152923-32203361 GCA_031762555.1 Cynodonichthys magdalenae
GCCCAGGTGCCCCCAACCCCCCACCACCGGCCACCAAGACCCCCCCACCCCCCAGCCACGGTCAACCCATCCCTGAATATTAATATTGACAGAGAGAAGATGGGGTACTACACATTATTTTGTTTTGTTTTTCTTTAAGGGGGGGCACATTAATTTCATGTGTTGAATTTAGTTGAATTATGTCATTTATTTGTTAAAGGTTGAACATAAGAGCTTTGTTTTTATACTTCATCTTTATTTGCTGCCATGTCTGTTTGGTTTGGTAAATTGGGTTCGCCTACACACATATTTAATGCACACACACTTTTATCCACTTGAAAAATTGTAAAGAATAAAAGTTTAGATTTCTGTGAAACCACGCATTGACTTATTCAGCAATTATCTGCCGCACAACTCATTTTCTCTTGCAGCATCAACAGTATTGTGTTTTTTTATTTAATGTTTTAAAATAAAATTCTCTATATGCCATCATTAATATTTCTAGTTCCTAGTTTCTAGTTCCAGCACAGAGAAATGGACTTCCGGTTTTATTATTTTCTCCTGTCTGACTTTCATTGATGAGGGCTTTGTGCTCCAATTTATCTCAGGGGTAACTTGACTCAGAATTAAGTTATCCAGTTAATATCACCTGTTCTGAAACCAAAAATCCTGAGAATCACAGAGCGGGGTAAGTTGATTCAGAGTATCTGCGTTAACTCAGGATTTGTTAAGCCTGTTTTCTGAAATGAGGCCCAGGAGGCAAAAACAAACAAACACACCAAAAACAGTTCCAAATCAGGAGCCGGCTCCATCAGTCACTTCAAAGACCCAACTCTTAAAGATGGATCGTTCGCGACAGACCCATCCCCACAAAGCTGCTCTCTGTTCACTCATGTAATGCAAACATTTAAAAGTTCTCTCTTAAATAATAAATTATTTGTTTTTGTGCAAAAGCTGCAAGTTGCTACAACCTTAACAGTGTCACATTCAAACCTCAAAGCTATTTATTACAGTAAGGACAGTTATCTTATTATCACATGATAATAAGAAAATGAACTTGGTTGTTTCTGACCAAATATGGGCACAATCCAAGCAATTTTCTTTTATATTTCTTCTTTCCTTTGTGTTAATTCCCTTTTTTTATATACAGAAAAATACTGTTTTTTTCCAAATATGAAGGAACGCACCTGACAAATAATTCCTGTTGTGGTTTCGATGGTAAAAGCTAGACAATATCAGGACATAAATCTCAGTCACATTGTCTAGAGATCATGCATGAAAACAGCTCCAGTATGTTGTGCATCACTGTTAATCTCATCACACTGTCTCTCCTTTACTCCCCTCCTTCACTCGGATGTGTCACACGCATTTCACGGAAGCCAGGCCATGATCTTCAGAGATCTGTGAGTTACTATGGGAGGAATGTGTGTCCTTCCTGACATCACAACGCTGTTTATCAACTAACAAGAGGAGTGGGAGGGGTATGGGGAGGAAGAGAAGAGGATGTTAAGATGTTAGAAGTAGTTTGGGAGTGGAGGGGGGGAAAAAGAAAGCTCTTTGTGGCTGCTTATCTGACAGGAAATGAAGCAACTCAATGGCTTTGGCATTTGGCAAAATAGCTTCCTTCAAAGGGCATTCACTCGAAGAGGCATCCCCTGACATGAGGCCACATATGTCTGAGCAGCTGATTGGTGAAAGAGAGAAAGAAACATTGAGGTTTGGGGGGGGGAGTCAGCCAGAGGGTGTTTTAGAAGTTCCGTATTTTGTTAATTGCCCACGATAAGATGCAGCAATTAGCCGGTAGTTGCGATGATTATCAATTGCAGCAATTTAACAGATGTTAGAGCACTGTTGGAGCTTTTAAACACATCAGTCTTTCCAATGCAAACTAAAGGACAATTCTGACAATTTTCTGGGTGCAGTAGTTGGGTAGAAAAAAAAACTTATTTTACAGCTAAAAAAAAAACAACTGATACACCAGGTTTTGTACATCAGTAAAGATGGACAAGGTCCTTCACACACACACAGTAGAGTTTGAAAATTATTTTTGTTAATGAGATCTAAGAGGACATCTTTCTCCTGATGTGGTGTAATTGAAGCTGTTCTATTAAAGGGTTGTCTTCCTGTCCTGCTGCTGAGACACAAAGTAACATAAACCTCATCCCGGTTATTAACCCAGGAAGTCCCCACAGAGCACTGCAGTCTAATGAAAGACGGCTAGATGCATTTTATTTATTTCATTTAGATGTTGCCTCTTTGACCTGCGTTTAGCAGTCCATCTCTGATAATACATCTCCTCAAATGACTCACAAACAGTCTCCTCATGTATCGTTTTTCATTATTTTCTTTCCGATCCAAAAATAAAAGAAGCAAAAACAGGATAATTACACCGCATTGAAGGTTATCCCCCAAGTTTTCTGTTTATTCATGCTTTTTTTCTGGTTAATCTCAGAATATTACTACTTTACACAGAGTGTGTAAAGCATCTGAAAGTGAAAGGAAAGAACAGAGACACTTAAATGCAGGTGTTTGATGTGCGTTCATCTGACCAGAAGCGATACTGTTTGAACTTCATGAGAAAGATACACAACGGATTTGCTGTTATTTGGATCAGCCATGTCATCCCAAGGAAACACTTATACCATCTCATTATGTGGTTAAGAACACGATTTGGATCACAGGCAGGCTTCATTCAAGCACTTCAATATCAACTTGTTTACAGATTTTCTTTCCTTTTCTCCTTTTCTAGAAAACAAACCACAATTTTAATTATCACATCCTTCATTTACCTTTATTTAAAAAAAAATAAATTTATCAACAATGCTCACATTTTATTTAGTCATTAAAATTATAAATTATCTGCCCACATTTACAGATAAGACTGTCAGTGTTCACACCCCACTCCTGACACAATAGGCCGCCTTCTCACACAAAACAACAGCTCCTTGTCTTTAAACAAATTAACACTAATGTATCTTAATGGAGTTGAAATTACAACCCCTTGTTACCCGGGGGCAATTTCTGACAGGGACTTGTGATTGTCGATGTCAAACATCTGGAGTTTCCCATAAAGCACTTTTTTTGTCCTCTGCTTTTTTTTTTTTTAAACCTGTTTTGCTGTTTCATTTAGTGTACCTCCTGAGGAATGCCACCAGTGTTGTGTATCCAAAGGAGAGATTAACTCTTCAGCACTCAAAACAATCCAGATTTTCTCACACAAGGCAGAAGAAGAAGAAGAAGAAGAAGAAGAAGAAGAAGAAAAAAAAAGAAAGTCACATTTGTATTATTTCCTTTGCTTTGATGAAGGACTTGAGCTCTGACGGACGTGTAATATCATTTACAGTCAAAATCAGGGGTGGTCTTTTATGGGTGTCAACAGCTCACGCTGCTTTTGTTGCACTGATTCCAAAAACTCTCTCTCTCTTTTTCTCTCTCTTTTCTGAAGCTGTTAAACAGTCACCGAACGGTTTAATTGCAAACAGACTCAAAGAGATGAATATTTTGAATCATGCTGAGTAAAATATGGCTCCATCTGGATTTGATAACTCTATAAATGAAAACCATCTGATGCTTTACACATCAAACAATTACATTAATTCCAGGATATCTACTATTACGTTGCCTGTTTGGTGAAAATGCACTAATCATAGACCGGACACACGGTTAGGAAAATATGCAGATTCATGTTGTGAAAAGTTCATAGCTCCCACAACCCCTGACTCCCACCAAAAAAAAACATGTGTTTGCTAAGAATAGAATTTAAATGGATTGCATAGGCCTCTGTATGACTGAGAACTATTTACAGATAAAAGATTGATGGATTTCCACTTTCACACAAGGCGGTGATGCTTGAAGTTGAAGAAAATGATTTTAAGAAATGTAAAAAATCATTCGCAATCCCTGTCTAAATAACTTTTCTACACCAGTAGCTCTAATCACAAGAGCACCCAAAATGTGTCAAAACAGTCTGCAGAGGATACATCTCTATAATTAGACACATAGTATAATTATGAATCAAGCGCCTATACAGCTTATGGTATAATTATGAACCGTTTTATGATATGCCACTAAAGGGAATTGAAAGTGTGCAGTTATTCAGCATGCAGACAGCTAATTACTGTGTAGGCTTTGTTAATTGGTTATGCCCCCTGTTTGGAACAGGAGCCTGATCAGGTTGGCAGATTTATGGAGCTGCAGAACATGCACACAACTCTGATGTTCCAAGAAGGTGTTTTGGTGAAATCTTTCATCTGAGTTTACACGAATAAGTCAGAAAATGGGTCATGGAAGGTTGGAGCCGAGATTGTAATTGGTCCTAATGGGGGCGTATAAAGTTTGCGATAAACAAGTAAAAGTGACTCCATTTACAACCGTTTGCCATGCTGAAGGCTTTGCAAATCCTGTATAAAAGAGCTGACATGCAGATACATTCGATCAATTAGCTTTGTGGTAGTGAAAAGAGCCCAGTTCGGATTAACAAAGTGGCTTGGGTTTTGTATGGAAACAACTGTGGCTGGTTTGGTTCTCATGGAAGCCACATGACAAAAAGGTCGTGAGAAAGACAGCAGGCCCGGCGCTGTGTGCGATCCCACCGCACTCGTTCTCTACCACACTTTTTGATGTTTCTTCTTTTATCATCGCTCCTTCAGAGACCCTTACTCTCACTGTCATGAAAGCAGACGCACTCACCCCCGCTCCCCCCGTTCCACCCGCCCATGCTCTTTCTTCTCATCTGAGCAGAAGCTTGGCTACTGCCGCCCCATTTATAGCTTCACACAACTATTTTAACAAGCGCAGAAATCATTTGGCGGACACTTTCCTGGACCATAAAATGCCAAATGAAGGATTTGGGATTTCGGTCTTTTATTGATCTCTGTTCCCTCTGATCAAATGGGCCAAGGCCTAGTCAGCTATGAGGAGAGGAAAGAGGCGGATGGGGGAGATGAAGTGGGGTTGTGGGGGTGCTCGTGCGGGGCTGAAATGTGATACGGAGCCTGCGTCGCATTAGCCTTAACGGGACGTGTGGCAGACGCACTGGCACCACAGAGTAGAGAAGACGAATGGAGGAAGAGGAGGAGGAGGGAGACGAGGGAGGCAAATCTCCCTGACGGACGCCTTGATGCAGGAGGGGTTTTGTGGTGTTTAGATCACCAGGCCCGGTGGAAGTTTTTCTGGCACCTCACCCGACAAAGAAGAAGACAAAAAAGAAGAAAAACGGTGCTTATCTCTGCATCTAAGTCACCTTTGTACCCAACACACACAGATCATCATCACGCATCCTGTGTCGGCCTGTCATCCAACAGGGTCGCTGTCATGCTGGCACTACTTCTCACTCTATGTCATGTTGTCTCCATCCTGCTCTGTAATTTCCTCCACCCCCACACCCGCTCCTCTTTCCCGGAAAGAATGTCTCTCTCCTTGTACCACCAGCCAGTGTTAGTGGGCAAAAACAGTTCATTTTACTGTCTGAGTCATTTTAAGGTGCCTGAAGGATTCCGCAAATTCCTGCTTTTGCTCCTTCAACTGTGACGCCACCTGAGGGAATGCCATAGAGATCATACCAGACACTTCCTGTATACAGACTTGATTAACCTTCCTGCTGCTTCATGCCCAGGTAGAAATATTTGCAGTAGAGAGTGTCAAAATGAAACAGGGATATTGTCCAAAATATTCTTGCTTTGCCTGGCTGTAAATGGAAAGAAGCGTGATGAAGTTGGAATAGTAGCAGAAAAAAAAAAAAAAGCAAGAGAGGAGAAAAAGAGCCGGAGCGAGAATAGTGGAGGGGTAATGACTAGGTCTGCTCAGGACAGACGAGGCGACAGAGGGGGAAGCGTCTCCGATCGTCTCCTCGTGGCTCCTCTTTGGCGTCTGTGATCCTCGGACCCTTCACGCAATCTCTCTTATTACAAGGCTTCCCCTCTCCACACGGGCACCACTACAAAATGGAGCAATTACATTTAATTAGGCTGCAGAGGGTAGCTAGCCTGCCCCAGCCCAAAACCTCAGAGAAGCACATAGACTTCAGGTAACACAACGGTCGGGGAGCACTTCAAAGGGATGCGAAATTACAGCGCCATTAGTGAAGCCACCACAGAACGGCTGTGAAGCCAGGGAATCGTTTGACCCGGAGAGGTAGATTTAAAGGAGTTGAACTGAAAAGCAGGGCAAGAGAGACAAAAACATGTCAACAGCCAAGATTAAGGAGCAGACGGAGCACTTCTCTAAACATTGTTTGTGCAGCAAGGAAGGTTTGAAAAATTAGGGAGTCTTTACAATGCTTATTAGTCATGGCAAACTACTTTAGCCTCTCAGGAAGGATGCACTTTTCAGCCATGTCACATATGTTGCTTTTTTTGTTTTTACAAAAATCAAGACGTGTTTGTGCGCAAAAACATGAAACTAAGAATAGGTGTTATGACTATTGTTCCAAAAACATGAAATACAGAATTAAGGAATACTGCATCATCTGTGTTGATGGTTGATTTTAAGCTCACTGTGAGCAAGATGACCCTGAAAAATATCACAATGGCCAACTGTTCTGGACTGAAACCAGACCAGCAAAAAAAAACAGTTAGATTTGATTTGAAGACAGAAGGACAGTAGTTTAGACAGAGTAGAAATACATTTGCAAATATTTACTAGCTGAGTTGTTTCACCTTGCATTCTTTTAGGTTTTGCCATTTGTAATCCTGTTGAAAACACGACTCAGGAAATAAAGGCTTAAGTTTTTGTTCCAGCAAGTTCCTAACATTCAGTTTCTTTGAGCATCAGGTGATCAAGACATTTCCCTCTCACTGTTCCTTCACTCTCCATTGTTTACCTGCGCTAAAGCTTTTTAATTACTGTGCAGAAAGTAAGTAAAGTCGTGTTCTTGTTATATGAAAAAACAAACGCATTTAAAAATACATTGTTGGTAATAAGTGTGTGTCAACTTATTGATGTCACATTATTGTTTCAGCTGAAAAACACGAAGACTGTGAGCAAATGTTAAAGCCCAGTTTTTGGATGATAAATGAGAGAAAAATCTGGGAGAAAAAATAATATTTTGAAATGTTTTAGCTGCCAAAAAGCCTTTAGAGCAACATTTTTCAGTGTTCCATCCACCTCTGTTAAAACCATACATCATGTTTTGTAGCTGGGTAAATAACATGTTGCAAGAAAACCGTTTCATTATGAGGTCTCTTAGCCTCAGCATCTGTCTCACTTCAGATACTGAAATATTGTGGCAATGGTCATCAGGTGAAACACATTTTTTAAAGTTTATTAACAATCTTGTTACAGGATTGCAATAAAACTCTAAGAATACCAGCAACTACTCAATAACATACTGATTAAACCTGGTGAAATTGTTTTTGTTGTTGTTGTTATGATCCAATGTTAAAAGGTTTATGGAAACATTAAATTGTCGTGGGTTGGTGCACCTTTTTGTGAAAAAGCTTGGATTCTTTAAAGAACATTAATGCAAAAACAAACATTACAGATTCATTGTTGCATGTCTCATGGATGAAAATGCCTATAGATTTCTGCAGAGAGATGTTTGTGATAAATATTTACTTGCACAAGGAAATTCAAATTTTGCAATACATGAACACAACACTTCTATTTTATTTTCTCTCCAATGACTTGCAGTCCGTTTTTAGAATTTATTTTACACTTTTATATCTTAATGATCTCGTTCCACTCTACTTAGCTGGTTTAGGAGCTTTTTTATTAGGAGAACTTTAGGATTAGCTAACACCTCCTTACTGTCTGTCCGAAATTCTGAAATACGGGTTTTGGGGTGATCTAGTCTTTTTGATCGCTGCACCCAGAATGTGGAACCTGAGGACTTCTGCTCTGTTATTGATCTGGGCCTTTTTAAATCTAAACTTTTTTTTTTTATGCATGCAGGCTTTCAATACCTAGTGGCTTTCTGGCATTTTTTAGTGCTTGAATTGTTTTTTATTGTTTGTTTTAAACTTTTGTATTGTGATGCACTTTGTGCACATTTTGACTGATGGAAGGAACTCTATAAAGAAATAAAGACTGATTGATTAATAAAGATAACAGGTGTTGTTTGACATACTTAAAACTAATATTGTGATGAAATAGCCCATTTTCAAACAAGGTGTAAAAAACTTTGAATACTTTTAAATTAAATATTAGGTAAATTTTAAATAACTTTCACATATAAATCTTGTTGTTTTTGTCCTGCTAATAAATTTCATTATTGGGTCTATGCGCAATAAAACTAATTTTTCATGTCATACCGGCACAACACCTTTACAAGTCACCCTTTATTTTCCACCCATCCAAACTCCTCAAACACACAAAAGTTGTAGATTCTATCCCTCCGTTTATTTGTGGCTCCTCTACTTTGTTTTGCTGCCTGTAAATTGTATTTATTTATTTATTTTTTTGTGGTGTGTGTGTGTGTGTGTGTGTGCTGTATGCATCTTTTATAGTAACTTCAACTCCAAATAGAATTAAAGAACCAGGTCGTTTTTTTTTTTTCGTTTTTTTTTTCCCACCACAAATTAGTCTCATGCGGAGTCATGATTTACAGTCTCCGTTATAGTAATTACAACCAGGTCTGCGCTTAAGACTTTAGCCAACTTGTGGAAATGTTGACAGACAGCCAGTTGTGCTGTTGTCGCCTGAGCCACCAGTGCTGTGAAGATTTCCTGAACTGGACTTATCTTGACTTCAGTTTAAAAATTTATCAAACATTTGTAGTAATTTTTTTTATTGTTGTAAAACTGTGAAATGCATATCGACATTCTTCATAAAATAAGCCAAATATAAGCTGTTCCTACTTAAAAATCAAACAAAACAGATTTAGACGTAGCCCACTGGAACATTTAAAATCATTTAACTGGAAAACAGAAGAGAGCCTTGTGTTACAAATTGGTCCCTGCTGAGACCCAAATATTCTCATAAAATTTATTCTAAAAGTCAAATATCAAGTACATTTAGCAACCAAGTCTTGTTACTTATTGTTACAGAATTACACAGCAGGCTTTAAAACTCATACTGAGCTGTGAACTTTATGATGTCATCATTTAGTGCCAAAAACAAACACAAGACATCATTTGTTCATATGTTGCATCACTGAGCGTTTTATAAATACTTTTAACAGCTGTTATTCATCTGTGTGCGTACTGAGCTTCTTTATGATAAGACCATTCCAGTGTTTAGCCTCTCGTCTGCCTCCTCTTTAGATAATACAACCTCTTTAAAAAAAATAAATAAATAACTAAATTGCAGTGTGTGATTGAGGGTGGACGCTGAGTAATATCAACCCAAACATAGTCTAGACTCTTAAGTATTTGGACAATTTACTTTTTGTCTTAAAAGTTTTCTTTTTTTAATTAGTTTGTTTCTCGGAATTGAAACCACTTTTATTTAAAGGGCCGCATGAGATAAGTTGCTGTGGAAATGTGTTGAAATGCAGACTGGAAACTTTAATTAAAACATAAAACAGGAGAGCAAAAATAAAAAAAATAAAAAAACTCAAACTCTGGAGTGATGGAGGGATAAAACAATGATAACTGACATGGAAGAAAATAACAGAAAGCCTTCTGAAAACAAGCAATCTCAAGGAAATAAATAAACACAATCACAACAAACTCAAACTACAAAACCAATACAAAAAAACATCAAGTTGATGACAACAAAGATGTTTAATGGAGAAAATAATAAAATCAAACAGGTTCAGGTAAAAACAAATAGAAACGCTAAAAGCGCATAACTTTTTTCTTTTAATTAACTCTTTGTTTTCGTCACATTATGTTCAAGATGGAACAGATTCAGTCAACTCAGAACCACATTGGTCTTTTTTTATCTGCACAAAATGCATAAAAAGTCATTTTGGCAAAAGCAATTAATTCTGCTCTGTATTTTGTGCAACGTGTTTGAAAAGGGCACCATTTTTCACACATCCTGTCCCTGTTAACACAAACACAATACAACTGAGGATTTGACCTGGCATGTTCCGTACAGAACCCATTAATTCATGTCAAATTAAATGCAATGAAGCACAGTGCCCAGAGGATGAGAAACATGAAAATGTTCACATACTTGCAGTCTGGACTGTGGATGAGTGCTTCGAATGAAACCATGACAGGAGAAATATTGTCCCTGAATGGTTTATATAAATGCAGGTATGAGGCATGTAGTGTCCAACTGCGTTTAGCCTGGAGACCAAGATAGTATTTTAATAAAGTTATTCCTGGAAAGCTCTGAGAAATTCATAAGTACTGATGTCTAAAGCGAAATGCAAAAAATCTTTATATCATATTAAGAGAAGAGCATTGAATCAACAAAAAGGAATATAAAGTGAGCAATCTCAGGTGATCATAAACGAGTTAAAGTAAAAGGTGAAAGATTTTTTATTTTTAATTCACATAGGATATTTACTACTCAATAAGGCATTTCCCCTCTCATACATTCCCAAAGGAAGGCAGAATAACCTTCAAACACTGTTAGAAACGTGTCTTGTGCATGCCATTAATATAAATTCAAACAAGGCAGGCGTGTACCACTAAATGGCTTTTATTATTTTGATTTATGATGGGGGCACTCAGAAAATATATAATGCTCTTTCTTTAAAAGCTATATGATTTAACATTTAATCTAGCAGCTCTTTCTTGTTGACATGAAATGTCTCTGAATTATAGGGGTCGTAAAGCTCTCTAAGATGATGACAGAAAGAAAATTTCAATTTGAGGAAAAACTCATTAAAAATGCATTTGACAAAGAACAAATTACAAAAGTCCGACCCCCAGAGGCCAAACAAAGTCAAAGGTCAAAGCATGAAGTTCAGCCTTACAGTGATGATGATGACTGCTCTTCATCAAAACTGCTTTCAACGAGAATAACTTAAAATGCACCACAGATCCTTTTGGACAATATTGTAGACCACCAAATTATTACACCCTGCCACTAATTTATTTCAATTCAAGATCACCAACTTACCTTAAAAAAACTGATAGAACTCTTTGCATGTATTGGCTTAAAATTAGATGTGGCAACAGCTGAAACTGATTCCCAACATTTTATTTTGAGCATTAACAAATTAAGCAAAGCTTTGTTTAAAATTTCTTATTTGAAATCAACTGTCTGTGAGCAGAATATCTCATGAAAAAAATGGACATATTTTATTTGAACTTTAAACAAAAATCAGTGGATGGACACTTTATGATTGTTGAAACATAGCAACTAAATAGTGAGGAACAATCAAATATTTGTGTAGGAATTGAGAAAAAACAAGAATTCTAGCTTATTTCAGATCAGCACCTTGCAGAGTGTTCCGTATTTATCACTAACAAACCTGGGGCTTCACATAAATCAAATCCAAGCTTGATTAAACTGCTATTCGTGGTGACGGGAATTTTTTTAAGTTAAAGGGAAAAATATTAACTTTTAAACAAACATCCTATAATAAGGTTTTCTCCTCTTGTATTACTAAATCCAAATACCTGATTGTGATCTTTATTTCACCCAACTGAGGAACTTGTCTGACTCACCTGTGCATCTATTCTGCTCAGGAAACTCACACAGCCACCCGATGCAGCTTAACTGCTGCAAAACTTCTCGCTGTAAGTCAAGTGGTTTATTTTCTCAGGTTTTGTTTACACTCTGCAATGTTGTTATGATTCCCAATTGGATCTAACTGAAATTTTGCTCTCTGTAGAAACCAAAATGTTAGGTTGTGAACCAAAAACACATCCCTAACAGATCCTTCAGCCACAGTTTAACATCTATAGAATTAAGTGGAATAAAACAGGAGTTATTGACAGCCCTAAAAATCTGCATTATTTTCCATTTTTTGAGACCTTTCTTGAGGTTACGTCAGGCTGTCTAATAGTTACATTCACTTTGAAGTTTGAGGATCAACATAAAAGTGCAGAAATTTGCACTTTTACAGCTTGTTTTCATCTGAAAAACTCAAACTTTCCAGATGTCTTCACCAAGAAATCCAGGGAAAGCCCTGTAGCTGATTCTCTTTATTATTTTTGGAGAAAGCTTGGCTTGTAATAATGTTGTTTGGCTTTTTGTGCTGACAAATAAAGATTTAGGTTTTATATTAAATAATCGTTCTAAACACAGTGATTGTTTGCATACTCTTTACACAGGTAATATCTTCACATCTGATAGGTCAAATGAAGCAGTCTTGCTTAATGGGAACCTGGACAATACAGCTTGCATAATTCTCCCTCTCAAGAGCTCTCTCCTGGGTTCTTATTCTTTCTTGTCCTCCTCTCAGTAAATACATCTACTTTGACACGAGTGGCAATTTTCATTGCACTGATTGAAGAGTAAAGCTGCTGCTCGTCCGCCACACAGACTCCTGCCCTGCCCTGCCTCGCTGCCTCTCACACTTAGTACCATCAGTCATTTGAAAGAACCTCCCCCTTAATTCTTCAAGTCTCAAAACCCCTTAAGAACTAAGTCCTCAGCCCTGAGTGGCTCCTCTGGTCTGTAGTCATTTATTTTAAAGATCTTATTAGGGAGACAATTTTAATGTGCAAAAACAGTCAAAATTTTATACCCAAAGACCTGTTTTTTTTATTATTATTTCCAGGAGAGCGTCTTTGAACACAAATCTGCACATGTAAGGTAATAAGAAAATTAAGACTCTTGAACAACAAACACAACTTTCAAGTTTTAATGAGTCGACTGCCTGCAAAAACACAAAGAGCCACTTCATTTTCTCCTCACTTAATCTGCCAGTAGCCTGTCCCTTTAATAGCACTGCTTAATTGTAATGACTGCGCCTGTTTGTCTTGGGATGATCGGGGCTCTTGGATAGACGGGAGGCGGCAGGTCTAAACCACATTAGCAAGGCTGGGCAGCGCTGACGACTAACAGCTCGTCAGTATTGGAGACGATGGGCACCTCTTCAAAGGCTAAATCAACTCAACTCTCCCTCCGCAGATTAGAGCCACTAGTGGCCGAAGCCTGGAAGCCTCCTGTGACTTTGGATAATCTTAACCTCACCAAAGCCTTAACCAATATGGAGAGAAAACACAACACTAACCACAGATTGTGTCTAGACAGAGCCTTAATCTACTCTGATGACTTATTCTGAGAAACTGCAGTCGGACAGATTGACATCATGAGTCAAGTTTAGGAAGAAAATTACACAGAGCCACAAAAGCGTGACTTAATTGATTAATACTGTACTTTTCAGAACATAGTTGGAGAACAAAAATAAACAGAATTTGACATAAGCAAGTGCCCATTATGTAACTAAAGCATGTAGATTCTTGCAAAATTAAAAGAAAATCTGATTGTTTCAGATTATCAATTGGTATTTCCGAATTTAGCTGCTTAAATAGTTAATAAAAAATTATTTTGTAATTATTTCACTAAAAAACCCAAGCTTAGACATAAAATTTCTCAGATATTTTTTGTAGACTTCTAGTAATCTAAGCAACCATACATGTTTACTATGAACAATTCTATTTTGCTTTGCAGAAACTAACATGTATGCAGCATTTTTCCAATTGTTTTCCATACTGCATTTGGATAGATAGACTGAAGAGCAGCAACCAAAATAAGAATTATCTTCAACGATATGCTCAGACTGCAGCGTTGATGTGATGGTAACACTGTTTTGTGGGAGGAGCAAAGCAGCGTGTCTTCTTTGCATTTTCCCTGATGTTCCTGCGTGATGAAAGCATCCCCTAATCCTGTTGGAATGACCCTGGACAAAACATGGATAAGATTTGGGAGGAAATTGCAGTACAAACAGCCTGATGAGTGCCAGAGACACGGCCCGGTGAGCATGGTCTGATCTGTGTTTGCACAGGAACAAAACATACAGAGTGAAGCGCAATGCTTATGTGTATAAATGTGTGTGTGTGAATTGAGCAATATGTTGAGGTTGGTGTACAAACACTGCACAATGGCAACAGGTGATTCAGGGGAAGACATATCAGAAGAAAAGGATTCCCATGGGATTTGTGGCAAACTACTTTATCCTCTGCCTGTTTCCTCTCAAACATCCCATAGGTGTGATCTGGATGACTTAAAACTAAGATCTGCTGAGAATTATTGACAGCCAGGATCTCACTCAAAATAAACTGCTTTTTTTTTCTTTCCACATGAATTGAGCAAGACACAAGGTTTGAGAGGATAATCTTTTCTTCCTCCCAGAAAGCGTCTAATTGCAATTGGCTGGTGAGCCCACACAGAATGCTATGCAGTTATGAATGATGTGTTTACGCAGGTCGCTTTTATGTGAAGTGTATGTTTGCTTTCATATTGCATATAATTTCCCCAATAACACTCAGATCTGCTATTAACTTACCACAACGTTGCTTCTGACAAAATTGCAAGGGATTAACCGTTTGTGTTCTGGTCTAAACAGTAATGAAATCGACAACAACGACAGCAAAAGATTTTAGATAAATTATTGAATTCGAGTACAGAATTAAACACCTGAGAAAACCAAAAACATTTTAAAAACAACTCCAACCTGTTACAAATACAAAAACAAAACAAACAAACACATTATACATCATATAGTGAAATTAATTAGTATTTTTCTAGAAGACAACATGCAGCAGCTGAAAAACCAAACACCTTCATTATGTTTTGGGCTGCACCAAAATCCCTGTTCTGATTTAGTTAAAAAAAAATCACATTTATATTTTTTAAGAACTGCAACATTATTGCAACATTAATAACATACTGAGACAGGTTTAAGGTATTTGTGCATATCTGTGTGCCATTAATGATACTCCTTATTTTGGTCTTCATACCTAAAAAACATCAACAAAGCAAACAAGAGCATTCGGTATCTGGGATTGAACCATACATTTCTGTCACCGTTACTTACAGATCTTTCTTGTAAATGAGACTACCGGTCTCAATGCAAATAAAAGTAATTAAATAAATAGATTTAATAGCAAACTTTAGAGAAGCACCAACGCAAAGAAAACAAAACCATTGGAATGCAACTCAATCTCCCATTTCGCAACTAAACTTAGCACAAAATTAAGGAAATTTGTGTTTGGTTGATTATTTCTTTGTTGTAACAATGCTTCTCGGTAATAAAACCTGGTAATTTCCCTTTTAAATGGTGCCACATTTATAAGAAACATGTATTTGTGGGATGAGCAGTAGAGCTGAACATGTGTGTTGCACTAATGAAAAATTAGCTGAATCTTCTCTGCAAAACAGCTTATTTTGCTGTTGCTATTGAGACATACAGTATACTGTGCTTTTGGTACCCCCAGGTGCTGCCAATCAGGTGCCCGCTAAAAGATTTGTTGCCAAGAACCCTTGTTACAAATAATAATCCACCAAACACAAATTTCCTTACTTTTCGTGCTAAGTATTGTTACTTCGAGATAACCAGACACCAGTTTCAGCCAAAGTGACATCACCAGCTGAACAATTAAACTCCATCTTATTTACTTAAGAAAATAAAACACTCTCTTTAAGTGTATTTGGTAACTTGGTGCATTTTAACAAGATGAAAAGACCAAGAATTAAAATGAGAATGAGAGTGAGTTGGTATTCTGACTCGACGTGCAACAGCCATTCAGCGACCAAAAGATGTTGACGCTAACAATGCGTTCACATCAATAATCACAGCTAGATCAGCTGTAATTGGAGGACAGTGCCTATTCCCATGCTCACACTGTCCCTCGAAACACAGCCATGGCTAAATCTGTGGCGCCACATCTGCAGAAGCAGGTAGTAATAAGGCTCTGGATGGTGGCCCGTAGATGTGTTAGCTGATGTGTTACTCAGAGGGGCCCAATGAAAAGACCCCAGGCGCCTATCCCAGTGTCTCCACAGAACTAAAGGGACCATTAGGCTGAATTTAAAGGGCAAGACATTTAGGCTGCTGTCATCTTGTGTCAGTCCACCACAGGGACCGCGCCGTGGTTAAACGGGCTCGTAAATAAACACCACAGGCATACAGGCGGGGAGCTATGCTGTGGTGCTGCTGCTGCTGCTGGTGGGGTAGTTGACCGCAGCTTTGGACCAAAACTCTTTTCAGCACCCCTCCTCCCTGCCCCGCCAGCAGCTCAGTGATTACCAGACCCAACCTTCAGTTTCATAAGTCATCCGCTAGACTGACAGCTCCCCACACAGCTGCTTTGTCCCAGTCTTGCTTTCTCTGCTTCATCTTTCTTTTCCTTCTGCACACACACAGACACACACACAGTTTGCATATGTGCCTCACAATGTCCCTTGGCTCTGCTCGGAGGCAGCAGCACCGCTGCGGTGGTGGCGACAGCAGCGGTGGAAAAACTGAGGGCGTCTTTCTGAGCAATGCCGGGGTCCCATCACCCTACCCCTCCTCCTCCCTGGTTCCTCACCCTCTCTGTCTCTCTCCTGTCTGTCTTCAGCTGGAGTGTGGACCACACAGATGTTCCAAACCACATCCAAGCAGTCTGGCTGTGATGAGCACATTTGCACACAGGGTGTAAGCTAACAATCTGCCAACTGCTAAAATTTGTCTGACTGTGGCCTAGCAGTAATCTGTCTAAGACAACGACCACTAGCACTAAAACTGAAGCTGCTTACGTAACTCTGGTTGACTTACTGGGAGACACATAATAGCAAATTATTACGTGGAATACAAAATGAGCTGTTGCTTTGGATACAGAGTGAACAAGTTAAGACTTCTGAATTGCCTGATGAAGACTCCCAACCGTCAGCAGTAATGTTTTGATCATCAGAAATAAGACCAAGTATAACAGTGTTTGCCGAAAGGCTTGTGCCTGAAGTCACTCAAGGAATGAGTGTTCTGAGCAAGAAAGCCGTGGATTAGGAATGTATTACCGCCAGGAACAGCTTAAATGGTGTGATTCAGTCAAACTCCACTAAATAAAGAGGAATATAACAAGAGTTACTGAATGCCACGTCCTCTTTGAGTAATCAGCCATCTTTACCAGCCTTGCAGACATCAATGCAAGTATGTCTCAGCCCCTGTCATTTAAAACAGCTACTGTTTTAATGCACCAAAAACTAGTCAAACCCCTCAATTACTTTTCATGTGAACACTCTGTGTGTATGTACATGTGTGTACCTGTGTGTGTGTGTGTGTGTGGTACACATTTCTGAAGTCTGTGGTTTGGTATGGTTTGGCGGGTGTGGGAAAGTGTGGTTAGGGCTACACTCACACAAATAGCGGTTTTCTGTGTGAGCAGACAGAGAAATACTCCTTTTTAAGACGACAACAACACAGAGTGTACCTCGAGGACTGCCAGTGGCCAAACCACACAATGTTTAAATCATTTTGGCTTAATTGCTTTTTAACAAGGCTCCCTACTGCGTTGACATTATACATTAACACTGTGGGTGCTGAAAGCTCACGTTCTGACAGGTTTGCTCAAGTATGGCTTTGCCAGACTCACAATAATGCAAGAGAAGCTTTTTTTTTGTATGTGTATCTGTGTGTGTGTGTGTGTGTGTGTGTGAAATACTTCATCATGCCCTGTTTATGAATGTGAAACAATAGATCAAACTGTTTGAAGCAGGGTTTTGGGGAAAGGTTCTGACAAATTAACATCTTATCTGTCCTAGATGAGTTGTTTGAAAAAAATGCAGTTTAACTCAAGCCAGAATGACAATTTAATGGTAGGGTCCCAACCAAAGTGGATTGATGCCATCCTCAAACAACTTCAGTCTCACAATATTTACAGATGATCATGCAAACATTATTTCATAACCCTTTTATATCAAGGGCAATTCGATTGGCACTTTTATTTTTTTTCCTTTCTTAATTTAATATAAAAATAGATTTTGAATCTATTTTAAAATTTTAATTTATTATTTATGGCAATAAAATTAACACATTTCAAAGGTAAAACATAATGCTTGTTATTTTACATAATGCAGTGTTTCCCCTACCATTTATAGACCCCTCAATGTCCAGTCCCTGAGCTATCGGAGACAGGCAGGCAGACAGGCAGACAGGCAGACAGGCAGACAGACAGACAGACAGATAGATAGTACACTAAACAGAGCTGCTTCCACAATTAAATACACTACAAACAATAAGTCATGTGAACACCACAATAAAATCAAAAACATGCTAAATAAAAACACAACACACATGTAATTATTTACATAGAATGCTGTGCAAATATCAACAGCAGCAGCTAGCTGCAGCATTTACAGAAATAGTAGAATATTCCTGCCAGAATAAATACATAATGTGAAATGGTGTAAGAAAAGGCTTATGAATTATTAATCACTTTAACCAGAAGGTTCCTTTGCCTGTTGCCTCCCTGATATGTTAAATAAATAAATAAAAAGGCATGAACAAATAAACCACTGGGAAATTTTTAGGATTAGATTTATTTTAGGATGACCACAATCCTCTTTTATCCTGGTCTTGAACTTTTAAACTGAATTTCTCCAAACTCAGGAAAAGCGCCATCAATAACAAGTAAGATAAGTGTTTATACCATATTTTTTTAATAATAAAAAAAACCCACTGCTTCAAAAAAATTTAATTATCCCTTTAAAACGAGAGAGCACAGAAAAAGGCCTCTGAATCACTAAATAATGGTTTGTATTCAAAATCTATCATGATTTTCAATAATATTTCTATCTTTTTATGGTTAAATAATGTCTCCACTGTGTCTAACATCCTAAGATTTAAATGCAGTTTGGCACAGCGGGTATGTAGCATAAGACATGATGTGACCCTGCATACAGCAGCAAAGTGGTGCACTATACATGGTACTGACATGGGGCTACCAGTCACACACCCCTTCATTAGTAGAGCCAGACAGTGTGGAGCATGTATTTTACAACACACCTAACATTTCAGATAGAATATAACCTTTGGGTGGCATGTCACAGGACTGGGCTTATTGCAGAAGCAGCATGTAACCGTGAGCGTGTGTGTGTGTGTGTGTGTGAGAGAGAGAGACCTTTCTGTCAGTTAAACCTTACTTTGGGTTTTGAGTTCATTTCCAAAATAACAATGTGCAAGACAGAAATTATAAAGCACTCAAGATGTACAATATATAGTTATAGAAGCCCAAAAGCATCTGAGAGGAACGGCAGCAAGTCAGAGGGTGCACAGGCTGCACACACACAACACTCAATGAAGATATAGAAATGTCAAAACAAAACACTCAGAGACATCCTAATATCCTTAAATTAGTCTGAAGGCAGGTCCCCAGATAGCTCAGACTGCGGTCATCGGATGCCTGTTTTGGAGAGGCGCAGTCTGAAATAGCTTCAGGAAATGAGAAGATGATGATGGACCTCTACTCGCTGCCTGAGCGCAGCTCTATAAAAATAGAATTTATGTGTTGTTTTCAGCGTAGAAGATAGAAATATAAAAATAATTACTTGCAATGTTTCTTTGATTAGAAAGTCGCATTGGAAATTAAAGTTATGTGATGTATTTATCAAAATAAAAATAAAAAATCATCTTAATTATTTGAACTGAATTGTCAACATTTTATTATACAGCAAAAAGAACAAAAATGTGAGCAATAAGAAAAAACAGAAGTACAATTAAAAGCATCAGCAATATTCATATTTGTTTACTCCTAAATGAAATAAGCTGCAATGCCTCAAACTTAGCCACAGTACTGATGTTCAGTTTCCTCTCTTCTAACTTCACACCATCACTTCATCTGGATCCTCATTTCTGAAGCAGAGATCAGCTCCGAGCTGTGAGTAACAGGCGCCATCTTGTGGTCGTACCTGAACTGCACCTGTGCTGAAGCTAAAGATGATTCATAAAATATTGAAGAGGATGATGTAAAAAAAAAAGTTTATTTTTTTTTCACGTTTTCAGTTTTATTTTCTTTTTTAACCTTAAAATGATGACACACCATTTTGAAAATAAAAAGGCACAGCATTCATGTAAATCATATTTATTTCTCTTTGTCAACTGCATCTATAGTAAAGAGGTAGGCACCAGTTTATGTAACAGTAACTAATGTGTTCAAAAGCAAACGGCCTCACAGTTCTAAGTAATTACAATATTCATTATCTCTCTCTGTGGCGTTCCAAATTTTTGATGTGAAAATCAAGTGTTGTGTTAATATATTCAGGATGAGTGACAGCAGGAAATCCCTGTGACTGACAGATGATTCATGTTTATTATTAGAGCAACGAATAAAGTTCAGTAACTTTATTGCTCGAGATGAGCAAAGACAATAATACAAATCTTTTGAAATGCTGCCAACAACATTACTTTTCTGAACTAATTTCATACGCTTTGTCATTTTGTAAATGAATTGTTCCTTTGAAAACAGTATACGCTGTTATCATTTCATGGGGCGTCTCGAAGTGGAATTATCACCAAGTCTGATTACTTGTTTGAGTCATTAAGGAATTCCAAAAGTTGTTATATTACTGTCAGGCTGGAATACTAAGTAGTAAACTGTTTTTCTTTCAGCTGCTCCCTTCTGCAGGGGTCACAGCAGACAGCAAACCAGAATGAACAACTTGGCAATTATTTTACACCAGATGCTCTTTTCTGGACTCAAACCTGCAGCCTCAGACTACAAAACTGCAGCATTGATCACCGAGCTGCCGCTACCCCCTTTGTGTGTTAACATGTAAATATAGTAAATGTAAACTTAGCTGAAGGGAGATATTTGAAAATGATTGAGCTGGCCTCTGTGTGCCCTCAGAGAAAGTGTTCATGAATTGTTTCTCGAGTGCAGGTAATTCAATTACTGTTGATGCAGAAACTGATGAATTAACCACTGACCAAGAAAGTTCAGAGCTCCCACTCTCTATTAACATCAATATCAGAGAAGCATCTCAGCTTTCTAACCTGTAAGACAAAACACAACAAAACAAATCTCAAACTCATTAACGCTCTGATGAAAAAAAGAAAAAACTTTCGTCTGCTGTTTTGCTTCTACTTTTAGTAATAAAACTGATCCACCTTTATGTTGTTTAAATCCGTTTAGTGTAAAATATAGAACTGAAACAGACCAATAAGGAATTGTTACATCAGTTATATTCACCTACATTTACCAAAACAGGGAATGCACAACATTGCAGTATTGCTGATATGATTTGTAGACATTTTCCAACTATTCAGCTGATGTTAATACAAATATATGATCCTAAAACATTGACCATAGATTGACTAACAACTTTTTTGTGCAAGACTGTAGATTTTGTCCAATATTGTCAAGTTTATAGCATTTGATATTCTGAAATCAGTCATATCAAGGCCAAATTGGACACCATGTTTTGTCTGACAGAGAAATTTGGTTTTAAAGCAGACATGACGTGATTTTAAATCTTTCTTTTTCACAAAAATAAAAAGAAACCTCAACTGCTTTAAACTAATAAGATCTTATATTCCTGTTCACGTTGCTCTTCGGTAAATGCATGCCATGATATTTTCCCACATCTCATATTGTATGACAACATGGACCCAGGCTAATACAACAGCTATCAAGCCAATTGTCTCCTTGTATAATCAAACAATAAAAGTAATGGACAAAAAGCCAACAAGATCCCATCACTGTCTAATCCAGGAGAAACATAATCTAATGACTTTTGAAAGTTTTGGCCATTTATGTTTTCTTCAGTTAATGTTTAAATGTATTAATAAGTCAGCTCCTGATCCATTAAGATCATTTATATAAAGGCAAAACAGCTACAGGGTCACTAGAGGATCAATACAACAGAATTGCATAATTCCCCTATGTAGCCTATGTAACCTATGTAACCTCATTTGGTCAGACCACATTTTCATACAAAAGCAGAATATTATGGAATTTATTGCCTCCGCAAATAAAAGCTACACTTGAACTTAAAAAATTCATCCACATGACTAAATCTTGGTTAAAGGTAAACCAGAGATGTGATCAATTCTAGTATTCAGAATAGTCTGTGTGGGACAGTATGTGTTTAGTGAGTTTGTATTATAGGAACAACTTTTAGTACATTACCTAAATGCGAGAGAACGGAGAGGTATTGAGGCTGCATATGGATAATTTTAGAGGTTGTTTGGTTATTTATTGAACTGATTTTTCTTTTTGAATTTTAATTTATGTTTTTTAATGTTTTGCATGTACATTTTTATTATATGAATCAGTAAGTTGTATGGTTGATTAAATAAACTTGTAGGCAGAAATGCATATGTATTTTTAGTGTATGTGGATGCATAAATTGTATGCATTTTATTGTTTAGAAATGCCCAACCAGGGACTGGATTTGCAAATTAGCTGTATACCCTTTGTGCAACTCATCAGTCACAGACTTGATCTGTTTCTATGTTTGTGTGCATTGTCCCTGTTAAATAAATAAAGACATTTAAATCCAGCTATATAAAGTGTAACTAATTCTTCGGTCGGAGTTCCTCCTTATTGTAATTCCACAAGACCCTTTTTCACCTTCACCTTTACTCCTAGAGACTTCAAGTACACAACAAAATGCATTTAACGGCTTAAAAAAATGAATTTTTCATATGTTCCCTTGTAAGCATTTAAGAACATTTATGTATGACATGCTAATAATGTTTTGCATTCCTTCATAACATCTATATTTACAAACGCATTCAGAATATGATCTGAGTATTCAGAACTAAGAAAAGCAGAGGTCCTAATAGGTCCATGGCTCTCAGTGACTCAAAGCTGCAGTTTTCATGTCTTGTTAAGTCCAAAACATGTTAAAGCTATTCAGTACAGCAACATAAATAGAACATGGATTATTGCAGACTTGTGAAGATTTATCATTGGGACCTCTCAGATTTACATCTCAAGCCTTTGCATATATCCTGTCCTTTAGCATGGAAATCCAAGTTAACAAATGCTGCATCCTATATCTGAGTGAAACTTGTTTACACCCACCCCCCACCCCCCGAAAAAAAAAACATCAAAGCTAGAAAGCATCAAAGACCTTCAATTCACACTTTTGCTGTTTATCAAAGAAATAATCCTAACACCAGATGGTGCAGCCTATGTCTGAAAGCACTATTGCACAGCACCCTCTAATGTGGCTCCACTGAAATAACAAACCTGCAACCAGCTCCGGTCCACCCGATAGCACTAAACTCTCCCCATCTGTCCCTGTTCTTGCTGCAGGGCACATCTGATTCAATTCAACTGGTAAAAAGTCAGAGTTCAAGGCACGACAAAAATAATGACACTGTGGATGCTTGTCGTGTGCCGTTATTTCACCAGCAGCAGCTCCGGTGTGTGCTCACAAAACACACTGCCTTTTTTTTTGTGTCAGGATTATTTTCTGTGTATGCATTCACATCCTCAAGAGGAGATTTTTTTCTCTCTCACACCTAAATACAGACGTAGTGAAATAGATAATTTTGTTTGGAGTCAGGCTTTGGAGGTAATGAAGGGTACAACCCTCCAGGTCTGAGCATGCAATAAGCAATGTTGACAGATAGGTATTATGAGGACTTTCCTCCTTCCTCTGTTGGGTATTTGTGATAATCTTCTTTAGAATGACTCATAGGTAGATTACCATATTCCCTGTTGTAGGTCAGGATATCCTATATAGGTTGTACTGTATATATAGGTGAGAGTCACAAGGCAGGCTGGGAGAAGCTATAACGACAACAATGCTTACCTGTTCATGGGAAACATTCTTCTTTAGGAACAATCCATTTCCACTGAGGCATCTTCATCTTACATCATCACTTTACATCATGTTATTATTGGTGTGTAAAAAATGGTGAATGGTTGAAATCTTTCTTCATCTAAGAGCAGGGGTGTAAAACTCAGTTTCACCCAGGGCCACATGAGTGCTAGACGTAACCAAATTCAATGTGTCATATTTAACTTTGAGTAAATATCTGAGCTCTACATGGTATTTCCTGCATAGAAACATCTGTTTAACACATCCTGTTACAAACACTGAAAAGTACAACTGACTAAACATAAAATAAACAATACAGAAATACTAACAACAATAAAACATTTTACTCACTGTTGAGTTGTGCTGAGCAGCTGCCATACAGAATTCTGAATTCTTCCACTTTCCAACAAGGAATTCCCACTGGATGGGGCGTTCCAATTTAAATTTACGACTTGTAAGTGGGGGATTCTCACTTCCCAGTACAATTGGGGTGCAGCAAAAGTAGCACACAAAAATGCAGCTATAAGTGGAGATTTTATACGGCTGCTGGCAACTTTTGAAGCCTGAACACCTCCACCTAGTGGTGGGATGTCAGCATGTTGCAGGTAAAATAATCAACATGCATCATGGGAGATGAAGTCTGTGATCAATGCTGGTTTTAAAGCAGCAGATTCTTATTTTAAAGACAATAATACATCTCTGAAGCTATCGCAGGCCACATAAAATGATGTGGCGAGTCACATTTAGCCTGCATGCCTTGAGTTTCCTAGATCCTAGGGATCAGTAAACAGAGGGAAGCACTAAAAATTGTAACTTTACTGAAGTACATTCTTTTTGGATGCCTTGTTTCATTTTGGCCATTAATTGTTAAATTTTAAAACTTTTTGAATCTGAAGCTGTCACGGTTTTATCAAGAAGCTTGAACTAAAAACACAGACTAACACAAGGAGCTCCAGTAAACTTGAACTTTTATGTAAAACAAAACAAGGCTGTTGAGGCAGCAAAAACTTACAAAATGGAGGAGCATGTGGAGACATGGGAATAACTTCAATGTGGCATAGAAACTAATAAAGCCCAACTGCTTTCAGAGTGAAAACTGCAGCAATAAAAAGGCTGGGGCTAATGAAGGAAGTGGCTGCAGCTGCAGGGGTGTCAAACTCCAGTCCTCGAGGGCCACTATACTGCATGTTTTAGATGTTTTCTTGCTACAACTTCCCTGACTCAGTGGTTGAATTAACTCTTCAAATTGTGCAGAAGCCTGTTAATCACCCAGCCATCAAAATCAGGTGTGGTTGAGCAGGGAAACCTCTAAAACATGCAGGATTGTGGCCCTTGAGGACTGACGTTTGACACCCCTGGACTAAGGGAACAGGAGACAAGTGGAGATGGGTATGGCAGGATGACTAGAGGGAGAAGTGGCTGGTGAAATGGAGGAAACACGAGTAACATAACTAACACAAGGAACACAAAACAAAAAAAAAATAATCATAAACCACGAAAAGAATCACAATTGCCTCATACTAACTGATGTGTTCTTTTCATTTTTTCCACACTTGTGTAAAACAAATCTGAAGTCTTAAATCCTCATGTGGTAAAACATTTTAAAATTAGTGATAACACTAAATTCTTGAGTAGGACCTTTTATGACTGACAGTTTTAGTGTTTGCACCCTTTTACTCACTATTCTTTGAAAGTGAGTGCAGTTAGGCACCCATTTGAGTCTCAGCAGGAAAAGATTTTTTTCTGTCAGACTAATGTGACTTTTTATAAGAGAAAATGTTAGAAAAGGAGATATATTTTTTGAGCCTCTAATATTAATGCATTTTTGTATTAGTTTCACATTTTCCTATTGACAAACAATGTAAAGAACTCAGAAACTTTGTGCTGCAATAACATGGCAACCCTTGTTAAACCAAGAATATGCTCATTTTCTAAAGAGGTAGAACGTAGTTGCATGCATGATTTGTCTTTTTGAAGTAATTAAGCTACAAGTTATGCAGATGGGCTCCAAAGGCCAATTACAATAAGCATCTGCCACTGTAAAGACCAAGCATGACCCCGGTGTAGGTTTCCTCAGTGCACATATAGCACAGCTTACTTAGCAGGCTCCCCAGAAGATGAATAATCACTATCCATAAAATCTTTAGAGGCTTATGAATCTCTCTGAAGCACAGCAGTATTTTTGTGTCATGATTTACCTCCACAGGTCTATTACAGAATTACTGCTGCAGAAAATGACTTCACATTAACACAAACTGTGGCGGAAGCTGTTTCGGAGGATGTATAAATACATTCAAATCAACCCTGAGGTGAAGATTATCCACCACAGGGGTACCAAGAAACTGTTTGGTCCGTCTGTGATTAGTTGATAAAGCTGCGCTTTTTACATATCTGTACTGTAAAGCCAAGATGGCTTGTGGTAATAACAATTTAATGATGGCAAATGAGGGCATTTGAAATGTGAGTATTGCATCATTGCAACCTCATCTGCTGAAAAAAAAAACAAGAAAAAAGAAAAAAGAAAAAGAAAAAAAAAACAAGTGTGAAAAAATCACATGTGCTTTTATTCTGTGTACTGCTGTGAGGAGTCAGTTTGCTGCTTTCAGATAAACTTTAACCAATGGCACTTTGGACAACATATTTATCATATTTATTATGCTAACAATTGCATTAGCACTGAATGCCACAGTCACCTGCTGCTGATAAGATTTGCAGTAATTTTTCTATTAATTGAAAAAAAAAAGAAAGCATCATGAATCTAGTTTTGTCCAACAATGACAGTGGAAGAAAACATGATAAATGCTGTGAAACTTATAAATGTAGTGATCTGCTTAAGTTTGTTTTCAATGATAATTATTTCCTGATGTGCTTGGATGTGTTTACTAAACTGTGTTGGGACATACAAAAATAATAATCCCTGATAGCTTTGCTTTTCATGAAGCCATGACACATAAAAGAAATACAAAATGCTTCTTTAAAGTGTGAGTTGCATCTGCTGCTGATATGAGGAGAAAGGTTTGTAAATACTTCACAAAAATAATTCCTATACCAGCCAAATATACTGTATCTGAATTTGCCCATTACAGCGATGATGTGGAATTAGGCAAACTATTCTAATAATAAATACATAAAATAACAAAAAAGTGACATTTATCTCTTGTCCTGTATTTTATCAAACATTATTTTATTAAAGAACTGCCTGTTCTCAAAACTTTCTCAAATTTATCACATTAAAATGATGTGTATAAAGCATTTCTTTTTTCTGTCAGTACATCCACCCATGTTGCTGTAGTCTCTGTAAATTCAAAAGAAAAGTTTAAAAAAAAATAAAGGTGTGCAAAATAAAGGTCTTGAATGTGATTCTATGTGAAACGTCTATTCTGTCTTGTGAAACAAAATTTTACAAAAAGAGTGGTGAAGCATATGTGGGCTCAGATAAGAATCACAGTCAACATATTAATTTCATCTGTACGGTTTTCATACCAAACCTATAATTTAAACAACAAATTACATCATGTTCATAAGAAAACTGGTTAAAGATTCTGAAAAGTAGATTTCGCAACAGCACAAAGTTTGTACTACGAACAGGAATATCTGCTAATTTTTAAAATCTTTTTCAGAAAATCTTTCCAAGCTGCTTCGCTTTGGCAATCAGCTGCTGTGCTTTTAACAACAGACAAAATACTCAATGAAAGTGAGTGGCATTTTCGTTTGAATGACTGCGAGGGGGAAAAATAAAAATAAAAAAGTCATTTTTGTAAATGCCATCAAGAATGTGTTAAATACAGCATGTCAATCTGATAAAATCATATGAAGCTGTGGTTCACCACTTTCAGGTTGCTTTTTGAATAAAATTACATTTAAAGCATTTTTTGTTCTCTGTCGCCAGTTTGTGAGGTATGAAAGTGGGCTCACACTTTTCAAAGCTTTTTATAAAAGATAGAACATTTTTTCTTATTTTAGCTGAGAGAAGCAGCTTAAGCATCACTAACAAAGTTCTGTCGAAACTGGAATCTATTCACACACAACACCACAGAAGAACCACATCTGGCTGTCAATACTAATTAGAATTTATTATTTAAATATAGATTACTTTTCATGTTAGCTAATATATTTGGTTTAAACTTAAGAGACTCAAATAATTTGTATTTAACACACTTCAAAACTTTTTTTTTTTTACAGTGGACAAAGTTGCTGAATCAATGTGTATTTGCAATTATGAAACAACAAAAAGTAAAATAGATTAGAGCTTTATTGGTGAACGTGATACCAGTTTTTTTTTGGTATTCTTCCAATATTTATGACAAGAACAGAGAGAATCTGCATCATGTAAAAGGGTTCAAAATACCACATTCTGTAAGTACAAATGCTCATATAAAAACACTATGATTGAACTGTCATTTTCACTGCTGAAACTCAGTGATGACAATTGTGTATATATTATATCTGCAGTGTCACATGTTAGATTCTCCATTTCTGTTAGATACAAAATAGACAAAAATAATTTGATATATTTTCCATTATTTTTTCATAAAACCATTTCCAAGTGATCATGACATGAAATCATCAATGACATTCTGGATTATTTGCAAATTCAACACTAATACCAAAATAATTATCTTCTTCTTAAGCATTTACTATATAATCACCGTTGTTTTCCCATCTGATCAGATTTGCTCCATAAATATATTTAACAACTTTGCTAAAAGAACACTGAGCTATCTTAAGGAAACAAAAAAGAAGAAAAAAAAGAGTTTTAACAAGGACTTAATAATTAAAAAAAATGCAGTCTAATATGTTCAATAAAGAACAAAATCAAAGTCATTCAGGGTACTCAAACTTTTTTTTTTTAGGCACTCGTTGCCTTTGTTTGCTTTAGCCCTGCCGGTGATACAGGTGGGATTACTCTTAACATCTCATTTCAAATAAAATAAGTGCAATCACATCTCAGTGATTAGAGCTTTTTAAAGCTGAGGCACACCTTTTAGGATGATTTTCCTAAATAAAACACTTAAAAAAAGGTAATAACCATTTTGAGAAGAACCAGTCATAGTTTCGTCATTGGTATGTGCAGGCTGTTCCAGGGTCCCATCCACAGTTCATCCTCATCTGATAATGTGTGTTCGCTGTGTGACTCCAGTGTTTCCCGACTGCTCTTGTGGTTGTCAACTGCAGTCTCCTGCTCCTCACTGACACACTGCCCACTGTTGCTTCTGTCAATTATGGCCTTGGCAATACTGGTTTTGGACCCAAAACTTTTTAGATCTGTAATTGCTGATCCCAGTGAACCACAAGAGGACAAAGTGTTGAGGTTTACGTCCTTGCTTGAATGGACGCATGTGCCAATTCCATTTTCTGAGTTGTTTTCTGAATTCTCCGTGCTGACAACAGGAGGGGGTTCTTCACGAGTCACGCCTAATTTGTCAAGTTTTTTAAAATGCTGTTTTAGTCGGCACGGAGAGCCTAGTTTAAGGTTGTTTAAATGGGGTGGTCGTCTAGTTCGAACAATTGTGCCATTCTGCGCGAGGTAGATGTTTCCATTGATGTTGCTGTGGCTGTTGGGGAGTCTGTTTCGCTGGTTTTCTGTAGTGCTCTCCTCTCCGGTGGAAGTGGTCTCATTCTCTCGATCTACCACAAGCTTGATCCTCTTTTTTCCTCCAGACTGAAAGTAAAGAGAGGGTAGGAAGGTCAATGTCAGTATATAGATTCTTTTTTCAATTAAAGTGCACATCGTGTGTCCAAGTCTGAAAAAAAAAAGTTGCTTTGCACACACTATATACCAGATACAGATACCATTTTTGTCATTTATGTGAGTGCTTTTTTTCTCTCCACTGTAAAATATCTGAATGAACATCTTCCACAAGGGGTGATTCCATTTTTATTCTCAGTTTTTGCCTTCTGCCTATTTCTCCAAACTCCTACTTTTAACCCAAGACAATGTTATCAAGTGCCTCGTAAAGTCACATTTCAAAAAAACCTAACCTTTTTCTTTCACTTTTTAGAAGCAACTTAAATACAAATACTAAATGCTATTAGTTAACTGCTCATCTAAAAAAAAAAACAATCAAAAACATTTTTTATGCCAAAAATCTTTTAGTATAAATCTCACTTTGAGTTTAAAAAAAACATTTATTTTAAGCAAAATGTTAAGATCATGGGAAAAGACTGGAGAAAATATTTCTCACTGCAACCTGGGGAGTCACTAGAAAAAAGGGATATAGTGCTAGAAAAATTCAAAGGCACGACAAAGCACACAGAAAACATCAAAGAGAGGAAGAAGTCAAAGATGATAGAAAAAGTCAGATTCAGATAATATGCAGCAGAAAACCACAAGGCTCCCTCCCCCCACAAAACAGAAAAGATGAGAAAAGTGGACACTTGAAACACTCTGTAGATGCAGGCAGTATTTCTTCACTCCCATGCAAAGGTAATTGATTTTGTTCACTCTTACTTCACAGTGACAACATGTCTCTAGAAGGATGTCGAGTTCCCTTCCGACTCAGAATCACCATCCGATGTTTCCTCGGTTTCTTCGGAGCCCTTTGATGCGGCGCGGCGCCCTGATCCAGAGCCACTGACTGAAGATTTGTCAGAAGAGATGGCGTCCTCGTCCACTTCAGTGATAGGAGACAGTCCTCCATATGTATCCTCAGACTTCTCGCTCATGCTCCTAATGTCAGTGCTGTACTGATGCCCACTGTAGGGAGCTGAGGGTCCAGGGTCTCCAGACGCCACACTGGACCTCCTGGATGCTGACTCATCACTGTACTCACTAGCAGAATCTTTGCTCTCGTTGGCCGTATCAGGTTCCTCCTCCTCCTCCTCTTCTTCTTCTTCTTCACTCTCCTCTGTGATTGTGTCCTCTGAGCCACGGCTCAGGACAGACTTTTTGGAGCTACGACTACCACTAGCAGATTGGGAACGAGCTGAGCTCTTCCCACTCTCTGTCATCTGACTGCCATTTGAAGACCTCTCACTCATCTCTGAACCAGAGAGTTTTCTCTTGCTGGATCCGCGAGATGAAGAATGTTCGCTTCCAGACATTGACTCAGCATCGCTGGCTGTACCTGTCCCTGACTCGGCTTCACTACCTTCCTCACCGGACTTCTCGGAGGTGGTTTTTGATGATGTGGTTCTTTGAGACGATCTGACAGTTGAGGCAGATAAAGATGCAGCACTGCTACCACTCCTACTCCTGCTCCCACTCTCACTGGCACCAACACTAGAAGCACTGCTTCTCCTGCTGGCTTCAGTAGCTGATGACCTCACAGAAGAACGTGCAGAGACTCCACTTTCTCTAGCGCTTTCTGAAGCCTCATCCTCCTCAGACTCCTCATCAGAGTCTTTCTCAGTGGCTGAATCTTTATCTGTGCTTGCTTCCTGTTCTGTTGCTGTGCCCGTTCCTGATTCTGTCTCCTTGTCAGATCTGGACTCTTCCTCGGAGTCAGACTCCTTCTCGGTTTCGGACTCTTTTTCAGTAGCTGAAGACTTTTCTGAATCAGATTCTTTCTCCGAGTCTGACTCTCTCTCTGTCCCCGATTCTTTCTCACTGACGGAGCCCTTTTCGGTTTCCTCCTCCTCAGATTTGGACTTGCTCTCCTCATCAGAATCCCCAAGTTCTTCATCGGGCTCTTCCTCCGAGTCCACAGTGCTTTCATTTGTGTCATCCCTATCTAAATCGACTTTTAGATAATCTTTGTCCACACTGCTTTTCTCTGAGGACTCCTCATCCGAGTCTCTCTCCCTGCCACTTTCACTTGCACGTTCTTCTGGCTCACTTTCAGTCACACTAATAGACACTTTAGATTTCCTTTCATCCTCACTGGCTGCTTGTGAGGCCTCTTCATCCCTCTCGCTCTCTGTGCCTGAGACATGACTTGCACTACTCTGTGACTTCCTCCGGATTTGTAACTTGTTGGTGATGTTTATTTTCTTCAAAACTTTGCTAAGTCGACTGCGAGCATCAGACTTGCTGTCTATTGGCCCCATAGCTGCTGGTCCATCAGCGAGGCTCTCCTGACTGTCAATACGGCGAGCTGACATCAGTTTGGCATAGTCTTTGTCCTTCTTTCCAGCGCCAAACATCTTGAGCATTTTGGCTTTCTTCCATGGAGATGGACCAGCATCAGATGGTGGCTGTCCTCCTTTGCTGGCTGCCAGGAGTTTGCTGAGTTTCATGACAGACTTTAGTCTCTTTGCAGCCTTTGACGGCTCGCCTTCCTCTGCTGGCTCAGCTTGTTCAGTTTCCTCCTCTGGAGGCAGATCCCTAAAGGCAACTCTCTTCGGTGGACCTCCTCTACCTCTCATGCCACCACGGCCTCTGCCTCTCCCACGGCCCTAAGACAGTCATAATTTATTTAGCAACCTTTTGTGATGATAAAGTAAGACTGCTGGAATCCCAAACTGGGTTCTGTTCAATAATACACTAGACTTTTACAGCCCATTAGTGGACATTCTTGCCATTGTAATTGTATTTGAAAAAAAATCACATTCAAAGAAAGGCAATACCTCAGGGCCATGTGGACTATAGTAATACCCATCATCCTCCATGATCACTTCTCCATATTCATCATACATGGGAGATATCAGCCTCCTCCGACTGCCATATTGAGGAAAGTCATAACTGAGAAACAGAAAAAAATATAATGTTCACTGTGACATGCAGTTAAACGGAACAACTGCTTAATTTTTTTTTTTACCCATCTGTTTAAACCAAATGACATAAAAATAAACATTTTCAAGCTGCAAAACAAATTGCCACAAACAAACGCGTTATCAAACACCTTGTGTCATTGACGGCTGCTATATTTAGACATGAAGTGCTTAAAGATTCAGTGTGGGGGTGTGACACATATAATCTGCCACTGAAGTAGGAATAATAAACAACTTCATTGCATGCAGTGGAGAACAGCTGTTTCACATGAATGCGATGCAGTGTTTTTTTTAATCTGCAGTATTGATTTTGTGTATTTGTTAAAATAGCTGTATTTTTATAGTTTTTTCCCCCATAAATCATATTACTTGTGAAAAATCCACCCATCTTGCTACATCCTTATGTTATATCAGGCAACCCACATTTATAAAGAAACTGCTGTTTTAGGCAAGAAATAATGTAATTAAACAATAAAAAGAAATACTAGAACTACATTTATTCCCCTTCCCATACAATAGCAAGAAAAACACAAATTGGTATGCATATTAAATGTTTTTTGTTAGTTTTGGCAGTTTTTCCTCATTAGGTGTTGAGAGTTTAGCTACTTTTTGGGGAACTTAAAAAAAAAAGTATTTGCTACATCTTATCAGTGCCTACTGAAAAAGGGGCTTAGCAATCATTTTCTTCTACTTCTATTTAATTTGACAGAGCAATCATGAGAATGTTACTCTATTAAAAACTTAGACATACCCTCAGGTGTGTTTTCTTTTTCTTGTTTTTGAATGGACAGCAGCTACTCTTACATAAAACTTCTCTTTGAGATTATTAACAGATACTTAAAATTTCAGGAAAAAGGTACACAAAGGAAGATATGTAGTGGCAAATTGTGTGTCTGTGTCACCTGAACATTAGAGGTCTGCTGTAAAGTCCACATGGTTTTTGGACTGCTGAGTAAGTTTGCCCCTCATTTTAAATACATACGGATCAAAAGTCTTTCCATCACATTCGTGGCACACTTATTGGAGGAATTAAGCAACTTATGCAATATGATATCTCATGGGAAAAATGAAACATTTGGCAAACAAATGCCAGTGTGATTTAGACATGTTAATTAGAATGAGTTATGTATTATAAGCTGGTGAGTAACTACAGTACATAATACCAAACCTGACTCCACTAATGAAAGTTTGTATCAAGAGTTTGATGTTTTCTTCTTTGATCTAAGCTTCTAAGGTGTAAAAGCTTCTGATAAACTTGAGCAGTAATTCCCAAAGTGGGGCAAGTCACCTGTAACAGAGCTAGTGTGTCTAATGCTTAACAATTTCTCAGCAGCTGGAGTGGCTTTGAGTTCCATGCTTTGCCTCTTTAGAACATATGGGCAACTTAACGGGCGAGCCAAAACACCTTGAATCTATTAAAGTGGGAAATGCTTTCAGGGGCTCAGGTGCTCATGTCAAAACAGCTTAAATGATCTCATTTGGTGGGAGTGGAAGGGCTAAAATACTCATTTGGTATGTGACAAAATGTGGAAAAATATTCAGTTTTGAAATGATCGGTTTCCAAAAGACCTTAGAACACAGGCAAGGTCAAAATAAACATTACAGTTCTTTAAGCTGGGGAATAAATCAATGCTGACTTGTATTTTGGATTAGAGTACTGTACGATTAATGAGAGAGGCAACTGGTTGCATGCTCACCCTTGGTCGTAATTATAGTAGTCTTGTGTGTAGTAATCCTGGCCTGGGTCGATACCTGACTCCATGGAGAGTTCCTGCAGGTTCACAGAGGCAGACAAAGAAATTACTCAGCATTCCTTAGGTTAAAAACAGCCAAAGAAGACTAACAGCAGCAACCTGGGTGAGTGTAGAAAAAGGGAAATGACTACAATCTCTGTGAATTAGGAAAAGCAGGAGGGTTTCTACCTCAGGTCTCAGAAGAGATGGCCTCAGCAGTTGCTGTTGCTGCCAAAGGTTAGTACAGACGAGGGATACGGTAATGAAGGGAAAGGATGGTCAGGAAAGACAGAAGCATACGAAGAGATCAGCATTTTGTTTCTAATTCAAAGCCAGAAAACACTTCCCTCATAGGTTTTTGATCCATGACGAAAACCATGAAAAGAATGAGACAAGAAACCAAACTAACAAAAATAAATAAATAAAACAAAACTGATAAAATACAGATGGAATAAAGCAAGGCTGGAAAACATGCTAACCAAGCAATGGGAGTTAGAAAACTGCACAGAAAATTAAATAACTTGCCCTTAGATTTATCAGTTAGACATCACCATCTCTTCATATTTGAACAAAAGATAAAACTGCTTACCGGCCTGCCGCCTCTTCTTCTGAGCATTGTAGAAAAAAAAAAAGGAATAAGACAAATAATGAACATGGATTTACATCAACATTTTAAGTACTTAAAGGAAAAGTGTATATTGTTCGGTCTACAGTACTACTGTGTCTATATTCTGCTGACCAAAGACGAAACTGCAGCTTTACTTACTGTGCATTTTCATGTGTTAAATTAGAGTCGCAGATATTGTTCAGCTTTCAAAAGGATGCCTAAGGCTGCACAGTTATCATGCTGGTATAGGCTGGTTTTTTTTTTCCACCTTGTTATCTCATCCAAAAGAACAGAAAAGACAGATGCAATAAATGCAAACATCAAAGTAGCAAGTGAGACTAAAAAAAGAAAAAGAAAAAAGAAAGTCAGTGTTTACATGATCATATAGAAAGAATATGCTGAAAGATAAGTGGAGAATGTTGCGATTAAGGGGAAGGATTTGTTGTTTAATGCAAATAAATCTGTCTTTGGTTATTACATTATAATGTGATTAGAGTAAACAATCATGATTCTATCGGCGTCTTCATTTTCTGTCATGGCAATTGATGCTTATTTTGTTTAAAAATAAGTACGGAAACTAAAAGTTCAGATTTAATAAAACATAAAAAAATAAACTCACATTTGCTCATGAAAATAACACACCTGCAGTGTGTGTAGCCTTTAGCGTACAAGTCAATAAGAAACTGTAAGTTAAGTAGCTTGACTGAAACTTCCAGGTTCACGAGCGCACAAGTGTAACCTGTCTGGACCCATAAATAATGACGACTTTCATACACTTGGATATATGGCCAAGCAATGATGTGAGATTCCTCGGGGGAGCTGTAATCTGTTGTTATATGCAGGGACCAGAGAGCAAGGACGGGACAGAGCCATATGCCACGCCTCCCAGGCAGAGCTTGATGATGGGAGCAGGATCTGATTGATGACTTGTTGGCTCGCCTGCTGGCCATTGCTGCTTCATGCAACATCAAGAATAATGGCTCAGTGGACAGTAACCCTGGAAAGTTTGCACACATGAGGTCTTGGTAGAAGACGAGTAATAAAAAAGATGTATGAAGGGAGAAATAAGAAAAGCGGCCCTAAAATCCTATCAAGATTTATGTTTTGTGCCTGGACCAGGAGGGTAAAACTGACTTCGATAATGAGTGAATAATTGCTCGGATGTTTGCTGAACTAAATCCTGCCCTGAAATCTGATATAAATTAGAACTATTTACAGGCTTAAGAGAGTAGTTCTGCTACCTTTAGGAAATGCTAAAGCCAGTATCTGTTGAGGACAAGTTGGCAAACAGCCTTTGTGGCGTTATCTCAAATTTTTTTTTCACAGGATTCTCAGAGATCCCCAGCTGGAATTTTAAACAAGTTAAAAAAAAAAAACATTCTCTCTAAACAGTCACAAAGTGGTCATGGACATATCAAACATGTCTCAAACACTCACACTCTACATAATTTCTGTAATTCTAGAGTTCCAGAGCTGTAATACTCTCACACATTTCAACAGGGGGTGTGTGTGTGTTTGGAGTGGACAGGTGGCCTGTCGGCCTGTGAAGCAAGGACTTGGGGGTGGAGATAACAGTGTTGCAGTGGCATGCAAAATGAGGGAAAATCTGTGTAATTTACAAACAATCTGTACAAAGTGACATGCAAGGAACGTGCCTTTGTGTGATGAGCAGTAGACCTGAGTATGTGGGTTGCACACATAAAAAAGTTGTCAAATCTTCTCTGCCAAGCAGCTTATTTTACTGTTATTGACACTTGTTTTGAGCTTCTCGTATCCCCAGGTGCTGCCAATCAGGTGCCTGGTATAAAATTTATTGCCAAGAAGTCTTGTTACAACAAAGAAATAACCAATCAAAACACAAATTTCCTTACTGTTGTGTTAAGTTTCTAACAGTCACAGCCAAGTGAGCAGGCCGTGGTAAGCTAACTCTACTAAATTATTTTTTATATTTTGGGTCATGTTCATAATACAGGTTTGATATCAGTATCTATGTTCTGAGCTAAAGGAGTTCTCAACCATTTTACATCACAATAGGATTTCCCACTTGCTCTTGACAACAGGAGATGTTTCTGTGTGACATTTCTTTGCACTTGTGGAATAATGAAGATGTTATCAGAAACAGCAGACGGGACATAATAAAGTCAATATCTAACATAATTGTTGCCACCCCTGAAAAACACTTCAGTAAACCCTTCACACAAATATATGATTTAATGCATAAATAAAAGGGAAAAAATTAACTGAATTCAACTGAGCTTTCCAGAATAACCATCTGTTTTATATATACACTGTTCTAATAAACATGTGCATTCCACATTTAAAAAGTTAGCTGATTCAATCTGCCTAAATTATTGCCCATGTAAAGTTGATATCTGTAATAAAACACGTTTTATTTCTATAGAAACAGACTAGAAAATTGCAGTGCCTGATTGGCAACAATTCAACCATTGCCTATCACACAGAACATAATTTTAACATTAAAATTACATCGACTTCATTTTGATCCTGTTCTCTAATATTTGCATAAAAAAAAAAATGAAAGAAAAGTCCTTCTAATTTCTTTTTTTAAAGAACAGAACTGTCCTGAATTATCAATTAGGCCACAAAGGAGTTTGATGAAACCAATTATAAAAACTGAATATTAAAGAATACCATCCATTATAGCTCACTACACATTCGGTTGACAGAAACAGCGTGTGAGCTGCTAGACTCTTTACAAAGGAGATTACCCCATGTAGTGAACATGGAATACAGAATTAGCTGGCCTTTGATCTGCCCATCAGGGGTAACATGTGATGAATCAAACATCACGTTGGTCTGGATGTGAGGTTTGCCACGTCCATTTGCCTTAGGGCACGGTGGGTGAAACAAAAACATGATGGGTTAAAAATTAGAAACAGGAGAGAGAATGAAAAAAAAAATACTTGAGCTCAAAAAGTGAAAAAAAAAAAAACCCTGCACTTCCATAAGTTGAAAGAAACTTAAAGGAAAAGAAAACCAAGAGGAAAGATTAACAAGTAGAGGCCAGGGATAGAAAGGAATTAAAGCTAAATGAAATAAGAAGGGAAGTAAGAGAGAGAAACGCAGGCAGCCAGAGGGTCAGAAGAATGGGAGAGAGAGTCCCACAGGCAGCCTTGGTTGACGATTGATTGATTGTCTAATTAGTGTTTTCAATGAGCAAATATCACAGTTCCTCTTTTATTATACACTGAAATAATCTATGAAGAAATTTGGATACGTTCCCCAAATATTTTCTCTCATCTCTGTATGAGCCACCAATTTTTCATTTTTATTTTTTTTGTCTGCTTCCATTTGCAAGGGTTGCCATAGAAAACCAACTCACACAGAAGATTTGGCAGTTGTTTTACACCCAATTTCTTTCCTAACACAACCTAGGCGTGAACTCGCACCCTCGGAATCACGACACCGTGACACTGACCGTGACTTACTGCAGCCCTGCTGTATAAGCACACAGTGTTTAAACTACACTGTGTGTATTGTCTACTTTTCCTATATTCATAAAATGCATCTCATTTTACTGCTTCCATCATCTCTGCAGTTTCAATCATTTTTTTCCCATCATTTTATGAATAAAAACTACACCTAATAAAACACTGTGTGGCACTGCAGTAACATTCTGAATACAGTTCACCAGCAAGTTTGCAGAAATAATAATAAAAAACAAAAACAAACCTTTTTACTTATGGGAGTTTTAAAATGTGGATATTTATTCTTATTTAATTAAAAAAGCTTTGGCTTTAAATTTATATTGCTAAATTGTGGAACTGAAAAAAAAAAAAACATGTTTGAAAGGATAAATCCACAAATCTGTTATGTCTGGGGAATAGTTAATACTAGCCCAGATCTCACTGCAGTTCTGATAATCAAACTAGAAAAAGTCAGACTGAATAAATACACTTTTTTTGTCTTATTCAAATGCAAGTCTGTAAGCACATTATACAGTCACTGGGGCAAATATAAGCAGATTTCTTGGCAGGCATCTAAAATTTGTTTTCCACATAAAGAATAAAGTAAAAAAAAAACATCTCTCCAAAACAACTCCGACATAATTCTTTGATATGAACAAAGCATATAGTATAGAAAACTGAAGAAAAAAAAAAGGAATCAGTAGAAACAAGTGTAAATGAAAACAAATAAAAACAGGCATGGAGATGCTGAGATGGATATAGTGAGAACATGGAACAGAAAATAAGTCAGAACACTGTAGATTGAGATGAAAAATCACAGTGTTCAGCAGGAATAGAGCTGTCTGTGTTCAGTTCGTTCGTCTCCTGAAACTCCTCTGCTGGATTCCGACTCACTCCATTTTCAGTACCGTTCATACTTGTTGAATCAACCTGAACTTCTGAGGCTGAGTTTGTCATTTTTGGCGAGCTCTGCTTTTCGCCTGGATCAGAGCTTTGTAGCTTGTTAGCACAGTCTGACTCCTCAGTCACTTGTGGTTTCTTGCTAAATTTGGGCACCTTGCAGTTTTTGTCCACTTGGTTGTAAAGGTTGGCAATGGAGCGTTCAATTTCAGCAAGATTCTGGATGTTTTTTAAGATGCCCTTGAGCTCCTTCTTTGTCCCAAGGTCAGTTTCTGATGAGGTAATGGGAGGGGGGTGCTTTCTCTCCGAGACGGGACGAAGAGATGACAAAGGGGGTAAATTGGTCGGGACAAACTGGATGACGGGACGTGGCTGCTCGTTGATAGGCGAGGGAGGAGGGAGAGGGGGTGGCGGCGGGGGAGCAAGTGGTTTACAGACAAGAGGGGAGGACGAAGTGATGCGCTGAGGTTCACGTAAGAAGGGAGGTGAAGGTGGACCTGAAGGGGGACTGAAGGGAGGAGCTGGTGGAGGAGATGTGGGCGGAGAAGGTGGATAGGAATGCAGATTAGAAGGAGGAGGGGGTGCGGGGTTTTCTGGTGGGTCTGGTATCATTTCAACTGTGATCTGACAAGGCTGCTCTGTCATGTAGTTGGAGATACTTGAACTGAACTTTCTCAAAACAGGTGGGGTTGGTTTCTGGTTGGAAAGGGGCCATGACTCATCAGCCTGTGTGACGATAAAGCCAGGGGACACATCTCTGACCATAGACGTAGGGCTATGGGGGTAATCCATAATAGAAAGCAGAGTTTCTGAGGTCAGCTCCAGCATGTCATCACTGTCCATATCCCTGACAAGGATTGAAGAAAGGGAGCCATGGGAGTCTCTATTTTGCTTAAGGGCTTGTTCCTGAAAAGCCTGTTGCTCGAACTGCATGGCCTGTTCACGAACTGACAACTTTGTGTCTGTGCTATCACTCAAGTAAGGTGTGTTCAAACTTGCCAGTCCTTTCTTGTTTCCAATAACGTCTTGGAGTATTTGCAGCTCCCAGTTGGCTTGCTCCAAAAGACCCTGTCTTCTTGGCACCTCGTTGCTGTGCTGCCTTCTATGAATGTGAGCAGGCATTGGCCAGGTACATCCTGACCCTGCTGATTGGGAGGGAGAGAAGGAGAACTGTTTTCCACATGTTCTCTCACCCCGTGCAAAGGTTAAAGGACTGCTGAGAGGACTGTTATCATCATACAAAGGGTTGTGAATGGTGATGGGGTTGCCATCAGACAGGAGGGTCACGTTGCTTTCGGATTTGGGCAAGCTGACAAGCAATGCTCCGTTGCAACGGGCTGCAGTGGTGCGACAGGTGAAGCTGCCAAGAATCTTCTGGTGATTGGCTTCTTCAAAGAGACACTTTTTAGCCCTGTCCCATAAAAGAGTGGTAGTGAAAAAGAAAAGAAGGCTTGAAACAAGTGAAAAGGAATGAACTAGAATTAAGCAAACTAAGAAAGACAGCGAAGAAAAAAAACAACAGTGAGCTGTGATTCTTTGTATTGTGACAGATTTGAACTTGTAAATGGTTTGTTGTTTTAAAGCGGCTAAAATGTAGTTAAGTTATCACCTAGATGTTAACACTAAATGATAACTTGTGTGTTTTTTGTAAACTTTTTTTTAATAATGTTATAGCCGCTTCGTTCTGCAGGGGTCATCACAGTGAGCAAACGCACATGAATAATTTGGCATTTGTTTTATGCCTGATGTGCTTCCTGATGCAATCTGGGCTTAAACCTGCAGCGTCAGGATTACAAGATTTCACCACTGACCACCAACCTACTAGCTGTACACAATCCAATAATAAAATGAAGTTTTGTGTTTCTAATCAAGAGCAAAGTCCAATTATGAACGTCGTAATAAGAAAAGAAACAATGCTTATATACCGGCTTTGTTGAAAGAATAAATGATAATTGTGAAACCACAAGAGGTGTATTTGTAAAATCTGTCACAACACAGATATATGAACAGATAATGTGATAAAAGCAGACACACAAAACAGACAGTAGTCTAATGGGAAAGGTAAGAAGAGTCATGTATAGACATATCTTCTGGAGCAAGCTATCTCTCAAAAACCAGCAGCACATCTTTTTATCTGAAAACATTTCCTCCCATTCAAAGCGCTACTCCTTCAGCAAGGTCAGTTAATAGCGCTGGCTTAAAATGCTTTCAATATTGACTGACAAATTCCTCCAATAAGCTTACCTACACACCAAAATCAGATGTGAACTGCACTAATTCTGCATATGTTCAGCAAAAGCTATGATGAGGAGGGGGAAATGAGGGTGCTGCGGTTGTGTGGTAATTATGCATAATAGCGGTCTAATTCACAGAGTTTTGAAAAGAATGATTACTTACTGCAGTCTGAACCCAGAGACAAGATATGATGGAAGTATAGAAACAGATAGTTGGTAAAAAGACAAAAAAACATAAATGACAGAAAATAAATGGGGGCACTGACAAAGTGTAGGCACAATTTTCTATATTGTGAGCTTTTTGACTCATCTGTTGTGAACATCTGTGTGCAGCTCTGTTAAAGCAAATTACACACACACACACACACACACACACACACAACATTTTGCTATGGAAGCTTTGCATAGATGTAAAGATGTTGGGAAAAAGGTAAAAAAAGTAAACGACATGCTTCAGATACTAGAAAACCAAAAGTTGCAACGATGACGATTGTTAGTGAACATATGATTGCAAAAGCTCTTTAATCCCAGTTAATAAAACGTTATTTCCTCTTTAAGACATAAATAGTGACGTTAGTCGCAGAACTGTTTAACATGCTGTAAATCAAAATGGCTAAATCCAGCAGGGCAGCTCATTTAGTTCAAACTTCTTTTATCCACAAGCATTACCATTTCATTACACACTCAGGGCAGCATTTAATTTTATAGGGGAAATCAAATTGTGCTGATGGCAAAACGTTTTGGACGCATTGGGAAAATAAAGAAGCACTCAATGTAGTGTACGTATTAATCAAAGTAAGGTTTAAAATAATTTATGAACACACTCTTACCTTGAGAGAGGGACTTGCAAAATGCATACGCAGTCAGATTAGAAACACATACATAAGCTAAAGTCGAATCGCCAGCTGTGCAGTGGCTTTCATGTTTTGCAGAAATTAGAGGGGGGACGTTTTTAAAGAGACAAAGAGGGCAGAAATTCAGTGGTGCAGCAAGTAATATGTCAGAGGCAGCAGTGAGAAACATTCAGAGTTGCTAGGTGGGTTATTTGGAAGAGAGGACTAATATTTCGAATCTAAAATTATCGATGCGCAAAGCAAAAAAAAAAAAAAAAAAGCCTTCATCTGGAGCGACTCTTCTAATCTGAACCTCAGAGGAAGAAACCAGCACAGCCGCATACACAACCAGCAGGTTATTGGAACTGGCTGGATGTGTGGGATGAGAGACAAACACCAAAGGGACATAACTCACATGCTGCTGTCGCCAAGCTCCTCATAGAGGTTAGCACTCGGAGCAGCGGCTGGAGCTTTTTTCCCTCCTGGTGGTAAAGCCATCTGGATCCTGGCAGTTTTGGCACACTCTGCTTGTCGCCTGTGCAAATGAGTAGCAATTGCACCAATCAATGTAGGAAAATCAAGTCAAAATATGTGAAAAAAAAAAACTCAAACAAAGAAATCCTAAACCATTTTACTTCTGTTTTCTTCTGCAATCTGATAAGAAAAACAACTTGTTTTTGTTTTCTTGCCTAAAAAAATACTGAACTTGATTTTTGTAAAAGATTAAAATGAGTTAATGTGTTGATTCAAAGTGCGAGTGGCAACCCTTTCACCCCTGAAGGAGCCATTTATCTGGTATCGCCAGCAAAGATATTGCCTAATGTAGCTTTTAACGTGACAACACAACAGCTTAAGTGCAAGAATGACTTCAATTATAAAAAAGCAGTGAAGTGGTGAACAACTAATCCTTAGCCACAGATTAAAAAAATCTTGTCCATATCTACACAAGTTGTGTTTTTTTTAATTATTACATTTTTAATGAAACTTGCATAAAAAACAAACAAATAAACAAACAAAAAAACCCCACTATTCTGCATGTGGTGAAGCCATAAGACTCCTAACAAATGACGTGACAAGTCATTGTTTTTTGACAAAGCAAAACAGTCTTGTTTGCCTTCCGTTTATTTCCCCATTTTGAATTTTATTGGATTTTCCACATGAGAAGAACTGCTGCGCCAAATTACATGTAGGGTCTGTAATCCGCAAGTTGACTCTGTGTTATTTCACATCATTATGTAAGTGACGTGGAAATAAGCTTACATTTCACGTTTGTGACACAGTCGCAACAACTAATCAGGCTTTAAATAAGTAATGAATGATGAAGGCAGGAGAAAATGTACTTTGAACATGAAACAAAGTAAAGAAAAAAAAAACATACTTACTCCTTGAATCTGATGATGTTTGTTGATGCATGAAAAAGATATGAGAGAAAACATGGGACAAAAATGCAAACATATAATTAGTTTGTAGAAATACATACATTGGCATTAGTATAACTTTATACACTTGTTGGATATTTTGTGGTTGAATAACTCAATTTCATATACAAACTTATTTTATTGATTTTACTTTAAACAGTAAGAGAATCAACAGGTCTCTATTTAACTCAACATGTCCCTCGCTGCAGCAGTGTAAACAGTATTTTACCTGTTTTTAGGGGTATGTCCTTGTTTACTATGACATCATATACAGGGGGTGACCAAGTTTAATATAAACATTCTAACGACACATGATTCGTTGCCATTTTGTTTAAGGTTTTTGGAGCCACATTTCAGGAGTGAAATGGTGTCTTTAGATTTGAAAATAAACATTCAACTGAGAATTGTTTTTCTGTGCATGATTTAGGCTTCCAGTTTGAACAACTGTTTACACAATTTTGATGTTTTAGAAATCCCGAAAAAAAACACAATATAAATTTATTGCAAATATTAAACCCATATTTACTTATTAAGCCCAAAATTGTATATTTACTCAATTTCTATCTAAAAAGAAACCCTCAAAAATCTCCAGGACCAGGTGTTGAGCCACATGTAACAAAAGCTAAAGCAAGCTTCACGTTGTCAGTGCTTATTAACAACAGAATTCAATTATTCCACATGACTGAACAAATTGATGTGTAAAAGATCATAGTGGATTTTAGCTTAACAGAACAATAAATTAGTTTGACAAACACAAATGAGAAAATTAACTTTTGCCATTGTAATGTCATCACCAACTAACCATCTGCTATCACAGTTTGTGTTTCAGGGTCTAATGTCACCAATCAACAGTATTTCTGTTGTATTTCGTCTGCACATTTGTGCATGGACAACTACTCTACCCATCTGCCATGAATAAACATTTGCCAACCTTTTACTTCATCAATGTAAATGGAAATGTTTTTTAAAAACATCACATTTTGTTCAAACTGCAGTGTGCGTCAGTGGGAGAGATGGACCCAGGGAAAAAAAAAATGCAAATTATTGCGGGTGCATAGGGCAGAGTTGATTAAGAAGTGAGAAGACGCACTGTGACGATCACAATTGGCTGTAGATGTTTGTCACAAATGACTGTTAATTAATCAGCTTTCACAGAGCATGAGCAGGAGATTAGCCCAGCAGAGTGCGCAGTCAGCATGTCTGATGAGAGGTTCATATCAAGAGAGGCAAACGCACAAACAAAAAAAGGTGGCAGTGGAGCAGGAAATGTGTTCCCTAAATCCACAAACATTCTTTTCAATAAGATTTGTAGGATGTTCTGGTTCTGCTCTAACAGGCTGCAGGGTGCAAGATGTAAAGAATGGTTTACATTCCAATTATAAATATCTGATTTCTCTTTGGAATAGAAACCTTTTGGCTAAAACCATTAGTGAGACACAATATCTCCCAAGACAGGAATCTGCTTAGTTGTAATTCATTTTCCCCTTAGATTTTTCTGACAACCTGGTAATTATTATTATTATTGTTAGTTTGTAGGAGCAAACTGTAAAAGTCAGCAATTAATAATAGGGAAAGAGTACTGACTGTCGGTAGGTGACCATGACGATGAGGATAGCGGGGATGCAACAGAGGATGATGATGATGGCCAGTGCCAGCAGAGCTCCCTCTGTGTACCCTACAGCCTGGGCAGCCTTCTTCACACTGGCCACAACGTCTGGTGAGCGAATCTCAAGAATTCGGCCACCCTCACCCAGGTATGGTTGGAACTCTTTATTGATGTCCAGCACGTTGCCATCAAGAAATCTGAAATTTATAAAATGATTAGAATGAAGCGGCGGGGGGGGGGCATTTATACATTTTGTGAATTTGACACTGTTTTTATGACAAAACAATCAAATAACAGGAAAATAGAACAAGAGAACTACAAGTTTACATCTAAATATTGTTTCCATCTGTAGGTTTAAAACTAAACTTATCACAAAAATTAAGGACAGCTGTGTTTCGTAGATTATATCTCTTTTGTAACAATACTTCTTGACAATAAATCTTTTACCATTGGAAAGTCTGTTTATATTCCCTTTGAATGTTGCCACTTTTGTAAGAAAAATGCACTTGTGGAACAAGCAGTAGAGCTAAATATGTGGGTTTTGCACATGGAAAATTTTCTGACAGTCCATCCCATTCTCTTGTGGAGACTTTTGGCACATATGAAATATGATAAATTATTAATTATTAAAGTATTACTTTAATAGGCCTCGGAGCACCATTTCTCTTATTTTGTTACACTTTACAATGTAGGGAAAAAAAAAGAAACCTGGTATGATCAATAATTAGTTATTATCAGTCTAAAAAATTCAGTCCCAAATAATTGTGAGTTCTTGTTTCAGAAAAATCACCAAAATATTATCAAAACACAAACTGACGTTGATTAAAGTTGGTATGCTCTCCACATAACATTTATTTACAGATTACTATAATACAAAGCTATGGCAGAGATGGAATGATGAAATATTGTTTCAAAACAGAACCAATTGAATTTATGACAAGACTCGACCAAAATCAACACTGAAAAATTATGACAACTGATCCTGAATGAACTTAAAGGGCAGAATGGTTGAGCATTAAAACAACCAAATGAATAAACAAACAACACAGCTAAAGACGGGAGTTTTTACTGCAAGAAGGATATTTTAGAACGTTATTCTTAAGAAAAGGGAATTTAGCTACTGATAAATTTAGGAGTTTAAGGGATGCTGTAAAGTTATGTTTAATCAAAACTCGTATGAAGGGGGAATCAACTTTACCCTGAGCCTCTGAGCACCTTTTACTTTCACCAGCTAATGGTTCGTGGGTCCTACCAGTATTTCCTGCTGGATTCGGTACCAAACGTAGCGTTGACAAATGGGTTGACTCTGGATGTTGTCTCCCAGTAGAAAATCTGTTGTTGGGCTGCAGACCTCAGGAGGAGGCGTGCCTGTGACTAGCTGCTCGCCCGTTCAGTCAGGTTGGCAGATTGCTGGTAGAAAGGAGAACTTTCTCCATCCAGGATGAGTCAGAGAGGATGAGTTGATCCAGACTTTGTTAATGAAACAAATTAATGATGCATATTGATTTAAAACTAGCTTAATTACTTTACTATTAAATAAAAGCTCATGTGGTGCGCTGATGCAGAACTTAGGGTTAGTTTCTTAGAGAAATTACATTAAAACAAGGAGAGGGTCCTGCTCGTGGCTACGTCCTGATAAAGACATGAGGTGGGCTGGAGCAGGACGAAGGCCTATGTGGAGCCGAGAGGGAGATTGGAGACTCAGACTGGACTGAAACTGGAGCACGCCAACTTTTCACAGCTACGGTTGGTAGTTGCATCCTTTTGCAGCACTCTAGTCTAATCAAAATATTACACGCCATAAACGGGGTGTCGACTTAAAGGGATTGAACCAGTACAGGCTTTGGAGGTTTGGTTTTCTTCGTTGAGGCAACGTTTTGGACTGCTTATTTGCTTAACAGAGTTCCATTTGCTGTTTGGACAGATAGGGGTGCTCAGAGGAATGGGAGCTCAGTCGTGAACCAAAGTCCTGTGTTAGGGGGCTTGAAGCTGGTCTGTGATTCTAATATTCAGAGGACTCCTCCGAGTGTTGGTGAATGCAGAAATAATAAAATATAGCGAATAATCAATATTTAAATGGTAGGTAGCCCTACACTCCACACTCCTAAATACTAGTGGTGGTCTTTGAGTGACCGTTGATTTTGGAAGATAGAGTTCTGTCCCAGACTGTGGAGATATGGGATTGCCACTGGTTGCAGAATTTCATCTCGATATCTCTCTGAGGCACCAGTCAGGTGCCTAATCAGGCACCTGACTGGCAGCACCTGGAGGTACCAGAAGCTCAAAACAAGTGTCAATAGCAGCAGGAAAACTAGTTGTTTGGCAACGGCAGAGAGGATTAGGCATGTTTTTATGTGTGCAACTCACATACACAGCTTTACTGCTCATCCCACAAACGCATGTTGCTTACAAATGTGGCATCCTTTAAAAAGAACATTAACAGACTTTCCAACTAAAAAATATTTATTGCCAAAGATCATTGTTACAACAAAGTAATAATCTACTAAAAACAAATTTTCATAATTTTTGTGTTGTTTAGTTTTACCTCAATGTATATAACTGTTTTACTAAACATTCTGTTAGCTGATAAAAAGCATTAATGAAAAAAATTTTACAGTATTTGGTAGCAAACCAATCCAGAATTAAACTGTTTGACTATTAGATTTATACGAGCTTGAGGGCCAGCAAAATGTACCCAAGCTATTCATATATCAATACATTTTTGCACAATTTATTTTTCTGCCACTCGAGCTGCCAGATATGCAAGTTACCACAGGTCTGAGTGTCTCATTTCCTGAGAGCAAATCATTTCAAGGTGACTGACATAATTTATTTAATTGCATACTTTATGCTAAAAAGTACGCTAAAATAATTTGACACTAATCATAAAAATGTATTTCTAAATTTTAATGCGAATCAAAATAAATAGATTTTGACACCTACAGTGTGTTTTTCTCTCAGACCCATAGCAGAATTAACATTTTTCTTTGGTACAATGAATATGTTTCCACTTGCTGTTGTTCCAGTATAATTTATGAAGCCAAGTAAATACAACACAATAGTTTTCCAAACATTCCACATAACAACAAAGTAAGCACACTGCCATGTCCAATTACTGTCATTTCTGTTTTTCTATTGGTGGATAAATAAGAGCAAATGAAGGTTATTAACTGGACTCTGGCAATCTATTCTCTAGAGAGAAATGGAGGCGAGTGCTGCATTCAAGGTGGAAGAGGGACAGGTTGTGAAGCAAAATCCTACTAACAAGGCCGTCCCCCTTCTGTGATACAACAGCAAAGTTGAAGCTCTAAAAAAATGCAGTTACCCCTCAGCAAATCCAGACATGTGCTGCATGCATAAATACTGTTATGGCTCTAATTTATATGATTTTCCTGACATTATGTAGAGAAATGGATGCTGATTAAATCAGGAATATAGCAAATTTCTTTACAAATTACTTAGACTGTCTCGGAGGCACCATCAAAATGGTGCGTTGGTTGAAAAGTTTTTATAGCACAAGACCCGCCCTCCTGTTGGCTCCAATCTCAGTTCCATCCTTAAAAGTGTGGTGCCACTTAGACGGTCAAGGACACAAAGATGATGTTCAAAGAGCAATCCAGCATATACATAAAACATCTCTGAATGTCACTTTTCTAAATGAACAGAGCAAGTCATGTACCTTTGAAGGTAAGGTGGGTTTCTTCGGGGTGACCAAAAGAAATTACAGTAACCCTGGATTCAAAGAAATAAATAGAGGTGCTGCTGTCAGGTAGCTAAATAAAAGGTAAGCAGCTTGAAGGGGTGATTGAGTGAGAAGTGTTTCCATTGATCTGGAGCTCTCATGCTCTGGTGGAGGCAGCTTTTAAAGAGAACTGTCTGATTGGTTGGCCAGACAGGATAGGGAGCATGACAATGTTAAGTGCAAGACATTCCCGGCCAACTTCTTTTTCTTTTCATCCGATGGTTTGACAAAATATATGGCAGGCACTTTTCTGTGACACTTTGCCTCTTTTTGCTACTTTTGCAGACTGTCTCCGACAGACAGCCCCCCCAAGCATTTTGCATCCTAAAATAAAAGAAATAAATGTTTTGCTGGCATGTCTCCCAGCTCCAAGAACAGCCTCTAAGGTATTGGAATGATGGATTGATGCACTGATTGAAACACTCCCTGCTAGACTCCCACTTTGTCCCCCACTGACCTCACTACATCCTCCTCCCTTCAATTCTGTATCTTCATTTATTGACAGAGATTGTACGCCTGCAGGATAATCAGTCATAAAAAAGATAGGATTGTAGACATTGTGGAGATGCCAAGGGGAGCCCGAAAAAGATACAGTATTAGTGTTTGGGCTTAAAAAAGTAAATAGGTATTATAGAGACAACACGTAGCACAGCAGGGACAATAAGACATCAATTTCAACAAAATGGTACAGTACATTTTTCTGTAATGAATTTTAGCCACTCACTTGAAGAGTTCCAGTGGTGAAATGGCTCTGTTTGTGAGCGGGTCAATGGCGTACACCATCAGGTCCGACTTACTGTAGTCCTCTAACTCATAGCCGTCACCGTAACGACGTGGTCCGATGGACTCAACAATCACCTTGGCACCGGGAATCTGGTCCTGGACATGGCGCTCCAGTATACTGAAATAAATGCAAAATCTCAAAACCATTCTTAGATGGAAGTACATAGATAAGGAAGAACTTTTATTATTTAGATTAAGGTTGTATTCACACCTGATAATCCGGTGGATTTGGTTCGATTGGGAACAAAAATTGAAACATTTGTTTTCATTTTTAATTGGTGTGGTTACACCACACATTGTCAAACGAACCAAACCCTGTAAACAACCTGTTCCCCGCGTCGCCTGTGGTGGCGCTGCACCAAGAACCAGTGACGGAATCAACACTAAGACTTCTGAAGAAGACATGTAGCACAACTTCCTTCTTCACAAAATGTAAACAAACATGGAGTGATGTCAGATTTTTGTTTTTGGCAAATATACCTAACAAATAGTCTTCAACAATGAGCTAAGCATAAGCGGATGATGAGGCAGAACCACGGAGAATATTGTTTTTCACACACAAGGATGCTGAGAAAACTCTGTGTGTGGCAGCGTTCACCGTGTAGGAACACATCCAACTTCACAGCAGTGATGTCCACCTTATACAGATGTCAAGCAAGGTATTTACAAGATGTGAATAACTTTATTACTGTTATTACTCCGAATGACCTGTGTTATAGTCTGCTTCCTGCTTTTGGAGAGGTCTCCGGTCCACTTGGCGTTCACACATGCAATCAAACTGCGCCAGAGTTTGCTTCAACCGAACCGAGACCTGGGTTTTTAGGTGGACCAGAGTTCAATTTTTTGGTCCGCATCAGAAGCCGTGTTTCCATCCAATTTAATTCGAATTTAGAGCGAATTTTTACAATTTCGCAAAAAGGAAATGAATAATAAATGCGACTCAAGACGTGTTTCCATCAACTAGCTTGATGCGAATAACCCA
>JARVJO010000001.1:32203461-32222820 GCA_031762555.1 Cynodonichthys magdalenae
GTTTCCATTCAGCTTTTCTGATGCGAAATTTCAAAATGCGAATTAAGAAACGTTGATGGAAACACGGCTAGAGTTTGCTTAGGCATTCACACCTCCCCAAATGAAGTGGACTTTCCAGGCAAATGAACTAGAGTTCGGTTAAAGCGGACTAAACAGGGCTGATGTGAATATACCCTTATATAAGCGAGAACTGGGTTAATATTTATTTTAAATCAAATCTGACAACATGATGCCATAAGCTCTATATAATACCCATCAATCCAAAGTACTCCTCTCTGGCACTGATTGTCCTAATCAAAATTAATTTTCCTCTCCACGTTGGGCTTTTGGCAAAAATAAGGCCCTAAAAAACATCTTCAGGCAAGGAGAAATCTATGAAAAAAGGGTTCACTGTGTGTTAAAGTGAATATTGAGCTGAAATAGTTGTGGATCACAATTTCAGTTCAGCACTGTGCAAAATCACAAACCGCCTAAAGAACTATGTTTTTCCCCCAAAATCTATACAGAAGTGTTACTTGGTGTGGATGAGACACAATAGGCTTCTAGAAAACAACTACTAGCACACATTTGCCTTTCAGATGAACTAATTTGGTTAAATACTCTGCCCCAAGTGCTAGAAAAAAAAGAGATGAATCATGAATGCCTATTATTAATTAATTTGGCCTAGGAGAACAGACTCCAGTGGATAGACCTGAAAGCCCAGTTTTATTTCCAACCCTGCATCCAAAAAGCTGTGGTGCCACTTTGTCAGACCTTATTATCATCAGAGGTTAAGGTGCTCAGATGCGTCATAGTGTTTATTTAAAAGAAGTTGACTAGCAACAACATGCTACATTCAAAAAATACAGAATCGTGATCTTTGAAGACCAAATTGTAAACTTTTCTGAATTGTACTTGAGTATTTTTTGTGCCTAAATGTGAACTATCAATGAATAACTTCACATGATTTTGACTTCCAGTTTTTTTTAAGAAAGACGATTCGTCTTACCTAATAAGCTCCTCCTTCTTCTCTTCCACTAAAGTGGGAGGGACAGTGGACACAACAACTTGCATGTCCAATGCATTGACTACAGAAACCTGAGAGATTGAGCAGAACACAGGGGGGAAAGGAGAAAACGTAAAGTACTAAAAGGTAAAAAGGGTCAGGAAAATCAAGATAAATTGTGATTAAGCCAATTATTCATGTGTCCCACTGTGAGTTTAGTCGACTCATTTAAATGATTCTCTCGATGCAGCAAGTCAGACTCTCTAATTGCCTGCTTGTATTGATGCCATGCAGCAGATTTAACAGGATATAATTCTGATGCCACACTTAAGTGCATAGGCAACAGCCTCTGTGCTCTGAAGCCAAAGCTCCCATGTGGCTCCTGTAAAATTAGGTTTCCCCTTGAAAATTAACGAGTGCAGTGGTTATGCACTCTCTGCTTTCTCAAATTCAGGCAATGTCCCAGACCCTCCTTCTGTCTCATTAGAGACTTGTTAGCTAGACATATTTCATTGAAACGAAAAAAAAAAAAAAAGCCTGCCCACAGTCAGGAAAAATAAGCGCTGATTTGGGGGGAAAGCAGCACCCAAACAGCGGGTGTGTGGGGAAATTATTAGGGAAAAAAATACAAACACTCTGGAAAGACATATGCACATAATATTTAGTTATTTTTTGTGGCTGAAGGAAAAACTTTAATTGGATCGTCAGAAAGTAGCGGAGGCCAAGTTTTAGGTGTTTTGTATCTCCTGTGAGTTATTCAAATGACTAGAGCTAAAACATTTAGCACTAAATAAACAAAGTTAAACAAAATATAGATATTTGCTGAACAATTATGATAAAAACCATGCATTTTATTGAAGTTAGAGTAAATGTATCCTTACAACTCAGCTGTCTTTTTACTGTGGAGCATTTCTGGATCTATATAAAGTATGGGGGGGGGGTATCTTACAAATACCTTCTAAATAAGTGATATTTTGCTGTATCATCTTGTGATGTGACAAAACTAATTTTTCTTTAATGCCGACCCAATTATTTCCAGCTGCATCTGATTTATTTTCAATTTGTTTGAAATCATTCACAAACCTTAAGCTTCTTTAGCCACTCGGCAGGTCTTGACAAGCATTACAAGTTTCTAATTAATTTGAAAAATGTTTGTTGCTTTTTCCCATCGATTAAAAAAAAAAACAATCCTTGCTGAATAAATTTCACTAAAAACAATTTTTTCATAACTTGTTGGAGAGAGCATTCTGTATCTAAGACTAATATGCTATCTAAAAAATATGACACATTCACTGCCTGACAAGATGCATATTTAACTAAAATCTCATTCGAAATGACAAGTACAAAAATATTAACCACTATGATATAAATGCTTTAATCTGGAGTATTTGTAAGAGAAAAAAAAAATGAAGATGTGTGATTCTGTGCAACTATCTGCAGCTGAAGTCATCCAGAGAATAAATCAGTAGGTGTTTGCCATGTCCCTGACATGTAAGCCATTATGAAGGAGTATATAATCCTTTCATATATACAGTATTTAATCTGGTCTACGCTCTTATATGGATACTCACCACCACATCAGCAGTGCTGCTGAAACCTTTTCCATAGTTATCTGTGGCAACAACTACAAACTTGAAATAGGACCTGCGCATGTTTCGAAACATCATGGCCGACTTGATGATGCCTGTGTAGGTCTCGATGACAAAGCTGTCCTGGCCCTCTGTTGTCGGTGGAATTATCAGACGGTATGCCATGGCACTGAAGTTTCCGGTGTCCCTATCAGTCGCCTGGGATAAACAAATATAATGTAAGTATAAAGAGGACAAAAAAATAAATACATAGAAACAGCTGGATCATGAGAAAAATAAAATATAAAATAAGGGTTGGAATTTGCTTCAAAAGCCCCAGAGAGCAAAAAGAACCTGCAGTTAGTAGAATATTCTCTGCCTGATTGTGACAGCACTTTATGCACTGTGTGCTTAGGAAACGAGAAATTTGTAGAACAAAATAGAAGAAAAAAACTAAATGTCAAACCTAAGAAACTATACAGCAAATGGACAGTATCTCTAAGACATGTTTTAAGAGATAGGAATAAAAAGAAGAAATATAGAAAAAAACTGACAATGGACCTGTGAGATACATCTTCCTTCTGAAAATCAAATGTTGGTCCTGAAATACATTTTTTTTGTGTCAAATTCTGCTGTCCTTTGTATTTGTAATGGATTGAACAAAGAAATGAAGACAAATGGATGGGCTGCTGAAAACAAAATGATTCCAGGAGGAGAGAGTAGTTAGGGAGGGAGATGTCTGGCTTTTGCTCCTGAATTTGTTGCCCGTGTGACCCAACAGTGTGCAAAAAATGATGGATGAAGAGTAGGTCAGAGTTAGGTTACTTAAAAGAAAAAAAGTATCTGAAAATGTAAAAAAAAAATAAAATAAAATAAAACTGGAATGATGGGGAGTAAAAATTAGCCAAAATCCAAAGGTGATTTTGAAAAACTACTACTCAAGACCACTTTAACAAATGGCAAGACAGTCGGGGTCATTGGAAGAAAAGTATACAGAAACAAAAAAAAATGACTAAAAACTTTTGCACAGAACTGTAGGCTATATATTCTGATTAGCCACCTACTACAGCTCACATGCAAGGATCAAGTTTTAGACTGCTTGTCTGTATCAGATGACAAATAGGAGCAATCACTCTGGTGAGGGGTGAGGCGCCAATGAAAATAATGCATAAAGCAACACAGTCTGATGTTTTCACCGCAAAACATTTGACCAAATATATGTAACAACATCATTTATATGATTCAATCCTTTACAAAACATCTAGACACAGAATGAAGTGTACGGGTTTATTGTACAGAGTATACAGCATAAGAATAGCAATCTATAATAGAATGAACTTTCGCCAAAAAGGAAAAAAAAAAACTTTAAGAGTCCATCTTGTTCAGACAGAAGAAGAGAAAAAAAATACATGTGTTGAAAATGGAAGGACAGCCACTCAAGGGGGAAGCTGAGAAGAATAATTTGACAACCCATGAGTCCCATTACTTTCTGATTAAAAGTAAGTTTCACACAAAGAACTGTATAATCAAGTAATCAGACTTTGTTCCCCCTCTTTAGAAAACACACATCTAAAAAAAATTTATAAAATATTTTTTCTCATGTTGTTAACACATCATTAAAATAGAATTTTGGAAAGTTTTTCTGCTTATAAAAAAACAAACAAGCCAAAAAAACAAAAAAAAAAACATTTCACTTTAGTCTAATCGTGTCAGAAAAGGCCAAATGAAACGTCTGTATAAAAAGTATGCTTTTAATAGCTGATATTTTTTTTATTATTATCTCAGGAGAAGAAAAAGAAAAAAAATAATTTAAAATAATTACCTTAAATAAGAAACAAGCAATTGTTGTTAAATTTATTATCTGCTTTGTTCTGTAAGCCAAAATAAACAAGACACAAATAGTCTCTCAGTAGATTTAAAACCACACTGTGGTTTTTAGTTGCAATATGAGCTTTTTACTAAGCTTGTTGCAATGACTAGAGATTTCAGAAAGCAGAACACAGTTTCTGCCATTAATACTTTTAAGGACTTGGGTTAAAAATACATTTGTGCTGAAAAAATAAAAAGACCAACTAAATGTACAGAAATACGTCTGTTTTTTTTCCCCAGATGACAAACTCAAAGAGCAAATAAGATTATTGATGCGTGAGTCAATACAACACTGTTACAGCACAGCATACAGTAACACGGGCTCTCTCTTTTGATAGCAATTTCAATTTTTGGGTTCTGTAAAAACAAATCTATCCAAATTTTCTTGGACACGTGTATCTTTTGTCTGCAACAAGTTTTAAACTCTGCAATGTGAGAAATTACTGTAAACACAGCTGTGTCTGAGAAAACAGTTGTCAAAATTTTATTTTTATAAGTTACATTTTACATCATCTGTGTCAGTTAAATGGAAAATACTTTAAGAAAAATGACTCAAAATTTTTTAAATTATGTCATTTATAAACACTTTCATTAAAATTAAAAACTTGACATTTTTTGAAGGAATGCATGTTGCCTTTAACTCCAGTTTTAAACTGAAGTGTTATATTGAGAAAACAATACAGAGAATTACAGGGTTGTAGTCACTTAGTCAAATATATTTATTATTTTGATCTAATGCAATACTGCAAGATTTTAGCTTAGTATCTGTGAAACGGTGTTATAGCCAATTTTTGTTTGCTAAGATTAAGAGTTGGTCAGGGATGACTTCACGAGCATTTCTGGGAATCCCCAAAGTCCTAGCCTGGCCCTTGCCTTCCTATGCAGTTCCGTTCAATTCTAGTTCCCCTTTACTGCTCCATTTGGGATTTCTCCCATAGACAAGATTTTCTTCGCTAGAATTTTTACCTGGGCCAATCAGCAAACAGAAGGAGGAGTTTTGAAGGACAACGTCGATTTTCTGCGCTGTGTCTGCTTGTAGTTTGGCAGTGGCAGTGGAGGAAGTGAATGAAGACAGTCCATGTTGATGAGGCTTCCAAAATAAAACAAATTTGTCTGACAAAGCCTGCAGCATCATTTACAACCGTCTCGTTCAGCTCCGTATTTCTCTACTCTCAGTGGGGTTGTTTACAGTGCACGCAATTTCCAGATAGTTTCTTAGCTTAGCCTCCTTCACAGAGGAGCTGGCGCACACATACATCACAGCCAACCGATCCAATCGTCTTAAACTTCAACAGAGGCCACGCCTCCAGCAAGCAATCGCTTCTCAATAACCGAGAGTCCAGACCCTCTGTACGAAGCAAAGCGAAGAACAAGGGGCTGGTTTTTACCAGGCTACCAAACTCCTGGATGTCAAACAAATTTCACAGCGGACTGCATATATCATGCCTGAATCCAAAGCTTTTTTAAAGTAAATTTAACGAAGATGACGTTCCAGGCACCAAAATTGAGTATGATTGTATATAGGGATGCAGCAACACTCAACTAAAGTGTTGGCTGCAATGTAGAGGACTGGCAATGTCTGGCAACCACGTTGAATTAATAAAAAGGTAAGTGTTTTTTTTTCTGCATTGCTATCCAGCGTTAGCCGTTAGCTGTTAGCAAGCTACCTTGCGTACCCAAGAAAAACATGTGAATTAGTATTATTATTATTTAAATAACTGCATGACCAGAAAGCAGAAGTATAAGCGCTAAAACAGACACATTTACACAGGCAGTTTAAAAGAAAAAAAAATGTTCGGTGCTCCGCTTACTTTCTGCAGACAAACACAAGTGACATTGACACAGTAAATTAATATATTTATACATGTATAATGTGAAAAATTTAACACCAAAAACCATCCATAGAGTGCGTGTGTGTGTGTGTGTGTGTGGTGGTGGTGGTGGTGGTGGTGGTGGTGGGGGGGGGGGGGGTATTTTACATGGGTAAACTTTGACTGACCTATTGAAATATTGTGCCAAGAGGAAGAAATGATCATAATTTCTCCCTCCCGCTGTATGTCACTCAGCTCCACATATAAACAACAACAGTAGTTGTTTACTCACCGGAGTCAGAGGAGGGAAAACTGTTGTGCTTTTTCTTTTTAACCATGATGATGAAAAGAAGACGTGGAGGTCAGTGTTCAGGTAAGTCCAACTTGTTTTTCAGTGACACACGTGGAGTTGAAAGCTTGTGCTGCTGTGCCTCAGCAGCAACAAACATACCCACAACTACATACCGCATAGATGTATCATATATGACTCCTGCACATAAGCAAAGCCACAAGGTACCAGAACTCAGATGTTTTTTTCTACCAAATGTAGGTGCATTCCAAAATGTTACTGTTTTGGGAGGGGTGGGGGTGCTAACTGGTGGGCTCAATGGATAGCCCTTCATCAAAGCTAAACAAAACAAAAGAAAGAAAAAAATCAGGAGTTCCTATGTTGAATAGTTTTTGTGTTATAAGCATTTTTGTGTGTCCCGACACCCCCTTTTCAGATTGAGCCCCCTTCTCAAATATGGGATCTATCGTAAGACCGTTGGCTGGCACAGTGTAAGTCGGGAACATCATTGATCGGTGCAGCGGTGTCCCTGTTACGGTTGACCAAAACTCTCGGAAAAAATTAATGAATAAACAGTACGAAAACAAGAGGTTACACTGCAAAGGCTGAAAAATCCTGGAGTTTGTCTGAAATTAGTGGTAGCAATAGATGTAAGGATTATTATTATTTTTATGCTTTTAAGCTCAAAAAATGATGGTCGAATTATACTTGAAGCACATTATACAAGAATAAATAGGGTGCTTTATCACCTGCTGCCAAAATGAGGGTTTTAGCAAACAGGTTGAAGAGGCAAAGACTGAACAAGTAATATTACTGATTAAAACATTTTTTTTAATATACAACTGAAAAACAGTCAGCAAATTAACCAGTTTTTCTTCATTTTAAAGGGGTGACAAAAGTCCTGAGTACACCCTAGCCACTGTAAACACTGCCATTTCAACATTTTATATAAAACTTAAAGCCTATTTGTATTCCATTAGCCTGTCATACAACAAACTGGAATAAAAAAAGAAAAGGATGTACAGCAGATGACAACATAAAACAACTTCTGAAGGGCAGCCTGTTAATCAGACAGGATGTCAAACCATAGTTGTACGAACAGAACATTATTAGATAATTACACTGATTACAGCAGTCAGCTTCTTGTAAATGAGCAGCTTTTAAAACTGACAAAAATATGTTCGAAGCAATGATGCTGCAGATCAAACTGTCCTGCAGACTGGATGGATTGTCAAACTAAGGAAGTGTAAGAAAAGAAAGCCCAGAATCATACTGCTGTTTCAGCTCGTCTCATCCATACAGGTTAAAGGGTCAGAGAAAATGTTTTCTTACCACTATCTTGAGCACAGAGCTGAAAATCTTGGTGTCTTCTGTGACGCCACCGATATAGAGTTTCCTGGAGAAGACGGGAGGGTTGTCATTCTCGTCCTCCACCTTAATGTACACTTTGGCTGTGTTGGCTGCAAAAAGTAGACAGTACAAGGATGAGTGCAAAGCCCTTTGGAGGACATTCAGCCACAAATGCAAATCCAGTTTTCTTTTCACTTGCTTTATGAAAAACCAACAAAAAAACAGCACATACAGCGATTTACAACCATGCATCAGTTAGTGTATGTGGAGGATCTGATAACTCTGCCTGATGCTTCCTCACAATGTTACAACTGAGGAAAAACTAAAAGTCATTAACAGCCAGCAGATCAATCAGTTGTGTGAACTGTAGATGTTTAGATGATGCATAATTTGGACTTGGAGCTGTCAAATAAGCATAGCTTTATGCTCATCAGCTTGTTCACATTTTTAAAAAATAAAATAAGAAAGAAAGCTCGGAGCTACTCCCAAGAATACTTTATTTATCTATGCAAATAATATCTAATAAAGAAGGGTGCTTTGCTTAGTTCTGAACTATTTTCTTTATCCATTTTATAACTGAGACAGCAGATTCACCAAGCTTCTGCAGCTCTTAAAAATCAAGAGTGAATCTTTGTTCATTTTTAAGTAATTTTCAGCTCCGCCACAATAACCTTTGAAGTTCGTTTTCAACTTGCATGCAAAAAGAGAAAGATAAATATTTTCTCATACTCATAAAAGAGAGTCACAGTCTATTTGGGTGAAGTCGACAAATTAGTGCCAATAATGAGGATGTTTACTTTGTTTGGATTTCATCAAATATTAAACAGGCAGGAAAAACGAATTGAGACGTATGTTACTGACTTCCGTCACCGCTTCATAAACAGATTGGGAAAACAACATGATCAGTTTGCACTCTATTTATTAATTCTTCACAGACATAATATTTACTTGCAGACTGAGCATATTATATTTCTGATAAATTATAAAATAATGAAATCTGTTTCTCTAAATAATTACTTTTTAGAGAGTTCTAAATTGCATCATTAATGGTGATAGGGTTTGTTTCTCAACAGCCTGAGGCTTGACAACAAACAGTGCAACAGGCAACTATTTTGCACAAAGAATAATTAAAAGAACAGTTAAAGGATCAGAAGAAAAAACGAGGAAAGACCTCAGAATACAGGCATTTTAGGACTGCAAGCATAATATGTGTAGGCTGTAGTGAAGTTTACAGTTCAAACAACCAATTCAAGTCTGCTCCTGACTGTGGTAGTTGTGGATAAACCAATACAAAGTAACAACAGTGTTTGAAGTATTGTGGTAATGCGTTGCTGTATATAGTCAAGTGGTCAACATTTCCTTTTTTGAATAATATGTTGGTTTCATAGTAAAAATGTTTTTTGTTTCTTTTTCCCAACAAAAACACAGCAACTAACAATATTTTCTAGAAATAAATTGCTGAAAAATTTAGAATTAAAACCAAATCTCTAGTCTTTTTTGAACATCTGAGAGTTACAATTATGTTTTGTGAATTTACAAAAACAAGGGTGACTTGTTCCGTTTTGAGCGGAGTTTTGTTTTTAGACACCCCTTCCGGGGAACATTTCATAATGAAAAAGGATTTGTATTTGTAAAAATATAAAAAAATTAAGTAAAGGGTGCATAAGAAAGTGTTTGAATAAATGTTTTTAATTGTGTCAAAGAAAACAAGAAAACAACTAGACAAAATTATAATAATTGGAACATTTGAATTGTATATTCTAATTTATTTATGTGTTATTTTTTGTTTGCTTCAGACTTTTGGCAGTCATATTTATTAAACAAGTGTACCATTGTTATGCATGTTATTGAGCATGACATATATTAAGCTATTCTGCCCTGTATGTTGGTTTATAAACATACATACTGTATATATACATATACCTCACTGGCCACTTTATTAGGTACACCTGTCCAACTGCTCATTAACACAAATGTTGAATCAGCCAATCACATAACATAAACTAAATGCATTTAGGCATATAGACATGGCCAAGACGATCTGCTGCAGTTCAAACAGAGCATCAGAATGGGGAAAAAAGGTGATTTAATTGACTTTGAACTTGGCATGATTGTTGGTGCCAGACAGGCTGGTCTGACTGCTGATCTACTGGGATTTTCACACACAACCATCTCTAGGGTTTTCAGAGAATGGTCCGAAAAACAGAAAATATCCAGCGAGCGGCAGTTCTGTGAGCGCAAATGTCTTGTTGATGCCAGAGGTCAGAGGAGAAATGTTGCCTGGTCTGATGAGTCTCGATTTTTGCTGCGACACTCGGATGGTAGGGTCAGAATTTGGCGTCAACAACATAAAAGCATGAATCCATCCTGCCTTGTAGCAACGGTTCAGGCTGGTGGGGGTGCAATAGTGTGGGGGATATTTTCCTGGCACACTTTGAGCCCATAAGTACCAATTGAGCATCGTGTCAACTCCACAGCCTACTTGAATATTACTGCTGACCATGTTCATCCCTTCATGACCACAGTGTACCCATCTTCTGATGGCTACTTCCAGCAGGATAACGCGTCATGTCATAAAGCTGGAATCATCTCAGACTGGTTTCTTTAACACAACAATGAGTTCACTGAACTTGAATGGCGTCCACAGTCACCAGATCTCAATCCAACAGAGCACCTGGAACGGGAGATTTGCCTCATGGATGTGCAGCCGATAAATCTGAAGCAACTGTGTGATGCTGTAATATCAATATGGACCAGACTCTATGAGGAACGTTTCCAGAACTTTGTTGAATCCATGCCATGAAGGATTAAGGCAGTTCTGAAAGCAAAAGGGGGTCCAACCCAGTACTACCAAGACCTACCTAACAAAGTGTATTAGGGGTGCAACGATACAGAAAATACACATTTCGGTTCAGTTCAATACTTTAGTCTCACGGTTTGACATTTTTTCCGATACAAAAAAGAGCCATTTTCATGCCCTTCTTCACTTGTAATTTATTGGAATTAAATGTATACATTTGTTTAACCTCAAAAGTACAGTTATTGAATGAAATGTAAAAAAGCAAGTTTCTCAGTGGATCTGTGCTCGACAATGCAGCCTAGGTGGAATAGTTGAACACGGATCCACTGATTTCAACACAGAACATATTCAGAAGACAGTTGATAAAATAAATTTTAAAAATCTGTATTTGATACAAGAGTGTATTGAACCTAAAGGACTGTATTGAACGGTTTGATACAGATACATGTACTGTTGCACCCCTAATATATACATATTACTGTTTGGTTTTATCTAGTCCAAACAAGTATCAATGCAAAGCTTGCTACAGGCCTAGTAGGTAGTTTTACATGCCATATATGGGCATATTGGCCAACATCTTATGTCAAATGAATTTCTTGTTTTTCTTTAATGCAGTGAAATATTTTAACCACTCCCCTTTGTGACTTTGGACCAAGGATGATGGATATGAGTAAGATTAAGGGGAACACAGGAAATGAGATTCAGCCTAAAACTTTATGTAAGACTTAAATATTCATTGTGCCCTTTTACGAGAGAAAAAAATATATAATATACACACCAATTAAGAAGGAATTTTTTTTCCAAAATCTGTCACAGTTTCACTGATGCTGTATACTGCACACATATGTACTGTGAAAAATCCTTCCAACACTGCAGTTTAGGTAAATGCAATGTCAAAGATCAATTCTCCTTTGGCAGGATGCAAAAATGCTAATTTGTGTGGCACTGGCACTGAGGATGCAGCAGTAGCAATTGAGCAAACCAAATGCAGCACGTCAAATTACATCCACAATAGCTTTAGTGTGAAGCACATGGAGAGGACTCAAGGGGATAAGAATAAGGTCTGCAAATGTTTTTTCCCCTTCCCTCTCTTTGTAAAAGTAGCCATTTTCCCTCAAGACATAAATACATAAATACAGTCTATCCCCTATTCCACTCCACATCCTCTCACACACTCATAAACATGCATATAAAAAATCCATTAGGAGTGTATAGGGGAGAGAAATTTGAAGTCCTTCAAAGAATACACCTTTCAGAAAACATATTCTTTCTCAGTTATGTATGCTATCTTATTCTAGAATGTAACGCAGTCATGTATACCAATTTTGAGGGTGTATACAGGGTAGCATGGCCAGTTAATGCTCTGCCAATTTAGGAAAATCAAATGTATTACTGAAAAAAGTTCTCCATCATTAAACCTAAATTAATTAACAGAAGAGAGAAAAATGTTTATATCTTCACTCTTGTCCTGAGTGCAAGCTTTCCCCAGTGTGAGACATAGAGTCCTCTACTTTTATGGTGTATGTGCCTGACTACTGTTTACTTGTAATTACTGTCATTAGTATGTGAGAGACACACAGTAAGAAGTAAAGAGAGGCAGGAGGAGTGTGTCATTGATTATTCAGTCAACCTTATTTGTAGCTAGCACTTCATTCATCATTATAGGAGGCTTGCATGTCAGTAAACTGGCCATTACTGGGTCTAATGATATTCCAGCTGAAGAATGGACACCAGAGATAGTGCAATCTAAAGTCTGTGTGTTGCTGCAGACAAACTGCATATTGAATAGAGTTTCTGTTTGTGAAAGTGGAAGCAAAAGTCTCCAAAACAGATGATTTGATTGCCACTCTGCATAAAAAAGGACAGGCATTAAAAGGCATTTATGTAATAAACAGATCTACAAATGGATTTGAGAAGATCCAATGTGGTGCAGGTGTTATTATAACTTGGGCCATTCCTAATAACTTATTGTATCCTTCATTTTGTACAAAGCTGCAAAGTAAAAGCACTGAACAGTTCAAGGGATACATTAAAAACTCAATACAGAAATCAAATAGCACTGATTTTTTTACATCCCTAACACTGGAACACATAGGAGCCCAGTTAATTGAATTTTTTTCATAATTAATCCATTCACCACTACCTCAGGGATGACATACCTAAATTAAAACAAATTAGCATAAACACAGTCTTGCACAACTTTACAAGTAAAAATGTATAATATTTCAAATTCATTTTTGTGGTTGTCTGTGCCATTTTAAAACAACATTCGAACCAAGCAAAGAAGTAAATTATAGACTTGTGATAATGGCATGACAAGAGGTTAGAGCTTTTTCAGGTACAAATTCTGCTGCTGCCTTTCTGAGTGGAGTTTCATGTTCTCCCTGTGCATGCTGTTTGCTCCCACTGAACAAAAACATGCATGTTTGGGTAATGGACTACTCTAAAATGTCACTAGGTGTGTGGCCCTGTGATCGACTGGCAACCTGTTCTAGGTTGTACCCCGTTTCTCACCCTATGACCACTGGGGATAGGCACCAGTTCTCTGCGACCCAGCATGGAGAAGCAGGTAAGGAAAATGGACTCAATAAATGGTCCCTCTTCAACCTGTTTTATGACCCATTAGAAGTATTTGTTTGATAGTGAATTTACTGTATCCAGTGTGACACCTACTGTTGGTACTTTACTTGTATCATATTTAGCAGGGTTTGAGCAAGTTCTGAGAAGCATCCTTTGATAGGAGGGTGAATAAAGGAAAATGATCATGATTCAAACAAAATGAACATAAGAGCTCAAATTTTGTGGCTTCATTTTTTTTAAAGTGGACATGTGTGTAATGAAATTTTACAATTGGGCAGAAGTTTTTTTTTATGTATTTCCATAAAATTAGAAAGTGACTGAGAAAATCTTTTATCAAGCTACAAATCGTATTCATCTTATTTTTTTCTGCTAAATACTGTCTTGCTTTTTTACCTCGCTTGATCTGGTGTTAGGTGTGTAAACAAACTGAAATAACTTGAGGAGGCTGTATAATTTATCTAAAACTCAAAAAGGAACATCCAATTTCGATAGTAGTTTCTAAATAAGTTTAAAATACCAAAGACCTGTTTTGCATCTCTGTTTTTAAACAATGTTATATGTAAACCTATAATCATTGGACAATTGTAGAGCAGATCTTGAGTAAAACATTTATACCAACAAAGGTACATGTTTAAAACTTTTGTGTGTTTTAATTAGTCCTTTTCAAAAGTAGAACTAAGCATGCAGGGTTTCTCACATGACCAAATTACTAATGTAAAATAGTTTGATTTGAATGCACATAAAACTAAAATTATAAACCAGATACCTATTTAAACATAATCACTCATAATGAGGGATGTATTTATTTAATGAAATAGAAAAGGAAAATCAAATACGCAAAAATATTTTACTACTTGATTCTGACACACACAAACTCACAAAATAGTGAAATAATGACATTTTGGGAGACAGACTATGCCTGAACCACTCCCAGATACACCCTTCACTGCAGTACAAAAGCACCTCAACCCACTTTTCAGACAACTTGGATCTTCATACTTTCCTCCTCCTCCCCCTCCTTCTCCTTTAATCTTTGAATTTAGTGATACCCAGGGGGGGTCAAGGCTTTTCCAGTTTATGCAGAAAGCTGCCTTGAACTCAAGCCAAACAACTTCAGAGTCAACCCCTCCCTCCTACCATCTCATAACCCCCTATTAGGTCTGGCAGTAGCCAAAAAAAGGAAAAAAAACAGACTTTTAGATGCAATATATAGTTGATATTTCTTACTTTTGGAAGGAACACGTAGGTTGGACATGACAACCAACATAGAGTCTGCTTGGACCCTGAGGATGTAGCTCGTCACATTCTCATAGTCCAAGAGTTTGGCGGTGGAGATGACCCCTGTACGGTTGTTCACCTTAAAGTGTCCTAAAATCAAGAAAAAAAGTAGAATATGTTAAAATAAAAAACTAAAAGTGTTTGAAAAAAATATGCAGGTTTTGGAAAGTTGCTTAATATTTAGCTATTTGTTCAAACATTGTTTAGCATTTTTTAGTTTAAGAGTTGTTCAACTGTGGAACAATAAAAGTCTTCTGACAGCTGCCTTTTGTTTTCTTTCATTTCTCTAATTTATACACATATTTTTTGCTTGGGGCTGAAAAGGTTACCTCACACAAGTCTGCTATTCTCTTACTGCCTGGATGTAATTTTCTCCAGACTTTGTCAACTAGTGTAAACAAAGCAACCTACAGGCTTTAGTGCAAACAATCTTTTCTACTTCTACACAAAAGTGATACAAATAAAGAAGAAAACTGTCCTCATGACTATAAACAAAGATACTCAATAATAAAAACAACTATTTTTTGAAGGTTCTTTAAATTTTAAATCTTTACATATTACAGAAACACATTTTTGACCCAAACTCATCTCTTTATCTTAAAAACAAAGAACTGTACATTATATATTTACTATCCTAAAGTTCCTATCATAAAATAAAAGTGAGGTTTTGGCAAAATGAGTCAGGAAAAAAACATCTTCTTGTACAATAGCTGGAGTAAATATTCACTTAAGGTTTGTTTACTGCATGGTGCATGACGTGTGGCTCATACCTAGTTCATTTCCTGAAACAATAGAGTAAAAGATGGTCTGATTGATGGCGGCAGCTAGAATAGTTCCCACTGGAGTGCCAACTGGAGCCAACTCCTTAACGGGAGAAAACCTGAAATGACAGAACACAAATCATGAGGTAAATACATTTTTTAACACAGTGATAATAACTCAGTAATATAAATACAAAAGAAAGCAAGATGGAGATAAAGGATGTTACATAAATTATGTGTGTGCACATTTTTTATTCCTTAATAAAATATGGATATTATTTTGCTCTATACTTGCACAGTGTATGAATGTCCCATTTGGGGCCTAATTTAAAACCATTATCATTTTGAGCTTTTAAAACAATGGTTGGTAATACATCAAGACTTTGTAGTTGTAAATCAAGCTTTGTAAGTAAAAGAAAACTACCTTAAAAACATTTTGTGTGTCTGTTGAAAATGCGATAAAAATGCAACCAAAAATATGTAAAAATCATAAAAATCTTAGACCATATGTTTAGAAGATAAAATTGGATTGCATCATTTGCTTGAACACGATTACCGCTGATCTGCAAGAATCTAACCCCTGGATGCTACTCAGTGCAGACAATGTCTGCACTGAGTAGCAGCCAATGTCTGGCGGGCATGATTTGGCCCGACTTGCGAGAACAAGTGCTGTGCTGAAAGAATCAACTGGCGGAGAATGTGAGAAATACTGAGAGTCAAATATAGAAAAAAAATACAATGGAATGTGGGCTGCAAACAATCAGTATTGTCACCATTGGAAAGAAGCCTTTACTAAAGGGACCTCTTTCCAATACTTGTGATTAACTGTCAGCAGCAATGGTGACCTCCTGCCTGATGTGCAAGCACAGATGAAGTAGAGCAGGAGTGGGCAATCCTGGTCCTCTAGGGCTGCTATACTGAAATTTTTACTTGTTTCCCTGCTCCAACACATCTGGTAATCAAGTAAAGCATTCAGGATAACGGCCCTCGAAGACTTGACGTAGTAGCAAGTGTTCAGAGTTCAGCGTACTGAAATCAGTTGTTCTTACCTATTGCACTTTATGGATTTGAATATTGGCTAACAACAACAAAACACAATCAAGCTCTTCATTTATTGAGCATGCATGCATACTGTGACAGTGCCTAGGACCGACAAGACAGGACCACCCTGTAAAGCCGCATTCTGTAATAACACCGCAATATGTAATAATATAATAACGTTGGGCTTCAAAGTGTATCAAAACTGCAATAAAAGTTTTCAACGCATTTTTTAATACTCGCAGCCGCATTATGCAACATTAATACATTTTGTGCCAATTATTACATAATGCGGCATTACATCCTGTGATCGGATACATTCAGATAAGTTTAGGCATTGAATTAATAATAGAGATACCAAAAATGAGACTACTGTGGTACAGACATGTGGTCTAAAATGCAGAGGATGTACTCATAAGATTGACCAAGAAAGTGTTATATGGATCAAAGAAGATAAAAATCTTTTGGTTGCTCCAGAAGTTGCCCTTGAGAAATCATACTGTTCTTTTTAAAGGTACATGTTTAACGTGGTTGTATTTAGCTTCACAGTAAGTCTTGAAATAAAGGTAGGTTTGAGGTGAGGGTACTGGGTATTATGTATTTTCCAGGCACACTACTACTGCGCACAGTACTATACCACAATCAAGTAACTATGTTAACTTCAGTTATGAAAACACTATATATATCAAAAATAAATTGGACTTTGCATCTAAAATCCTACCGTTTCCGACTCCCACTTCAGCACATCTTCAAAACAATGCTTCGGGAGAGGGGTGGTCTGTGCCTGGGGATTGAGCTTCAGGTAGGTGCTATGTACAAATACGTGGTGCTTTATACCAGCAAGCGTTTAGGCAGCTTCACATTGCTAAAACAGGAGATTTAAGGATTTCTCACACATACATGAATGAGTCAAAGCAACACTCTGGGTTTGTTTCTGTTGAGGAAATGACATTCTAACATGATATAAAGCTCAAAAAAAGTCAATAATCATAATGTACCCCCCCCCCACACACACACACACACACACACACACACCCCTTAAGGATCAATTTGGCACACGTACCTATGTGACTAAGGTGGATTGATTTTAGTATTCTTGTAAACCCAATCATCAAAATGTTTAGAATTAAATTAATCCTTGGATTTGTGAACCTACTTTTTTTTTTTTTGAGTATGGCAAATAAATTCAAAATATAGACTTCCAACCAATATTAACATGTCACATTATAATAAGTAAAAGTATAAAATAGATATGATTAAAAAAATTTTTGTAAACCTATTTGGACATTTTCCCTGAGGAGTTACACAGAATTATGCCTGACAATCAGATGCACAAAAGTGTATAATAAGGTGTATAATAATATCCAGCAGATATGATTGTCAGCACTTTTTACACAAATTATAGCTACCATAATTAGAAAGGAACCTTGTGGTTGGTGTGAGATGATTTAGGCTGATAATGTCATCTCACTGTGAACATCCTTTGTAATTCTGTGCCTGCCTCTTCTCTCATTGTTGGCAATAATTCTATGAGGTACGGTTCGGATTTTGTATTTCATGGTGACATTACATTTTATTCTTTTTGTGGTTTTATTTCAAGGCCGATGGCAGTTCACAGAAACATCATTAAAGACATGTTTCAGGGTTTTGAGAGCAACACCTAAAAACAAAATTTGGGTCTGTCAGATTTTATTATGCAGTCAATGTCAAAGTCAAGGGGTAAACACATTAGAGGTGATTAGACTCATTAATTACAATGCTCACATAATATGTACTGACCACTCTGTTCAAATAATTTTAACGGGATATGAATATTACAGATAATAGGTACAATTTTCTGAAGACAAAAAATGCTAAGTCAGTATTTCTCTTCAGAATTCATCACATTTCTTAAAACATGTTTTTGGGTGAAAAAAATTTAGCAAAGAAGCTACTTAGAAAACACAAAATCTATGGTAATTACACATAAAACAAAATGGTCAATAATTTGCCAATGGGATACATTGAAAAAAAGATCGATATGTACTTAATATAATACTGCTTAGATTGATGAAAAAATTCATTGTCTGCGTTTTTGAAGATTGTGAAAAAGATGCTGCAGGTAAACTACATGTCCACAAAGCATGTCATGGCAAATAGGGCATCAGTACTGACACATAAATACTGTGTTGTTTGTATGTCACTAAAAAGAAAGTACTTCTGATTTATTCCCCAGGGAAAAGGCTGCCATTGAATAAGTGGTGTCTCAATGTGAGGCATGACCTGTCATGTTCCTGAATGACACAAACTTTTTGTCATTTTCACAAGAACACTACTTGCTTAGCTCAGGACAATATATATATATATATATATATATATATATAAATATATATTAGTGCTGGGCATGTTAACGCGTTATCGCGTTAACGCAGCCGACAATTAATGGCGATAATTTTTTTAACGCGCGTTAACGCAGTTTCTTTATATTTCTCCGTCTGTTCTCTGTTCTGTCTATGAAGACACACACAAACCCAGGGGTCACCGCGGGGAGGCGGGATCCTGATCACTATTGGCTTTAGACAGCCTTCATCGCGCTTCTCATCCAATGAGAGCCTTTGTTGTTGAGCGCTGCAGCCGCTCACATGAACCAGAGCTGCAGCGAGGAGAAAATGTGCCTGAATCCGCCGGATTCTTCAGGGTATTTTTTTTATTAAAACTTTTCTCAACGGTGGGCTGGGAGGAAGTAAAGTTATCTGTAAGAGCTTCAACACTAAACTGTCTCACCACCGGAGCATTTCAAACCTCTTCAGTTTAAAACCAGGGTAAACAAACAGAGGGAGGTTCTACTGACCAACGTGAGAGAAAAAAAGTAAGACTGGTTTCGTTTGACTTATTTTTGAAAATGGATTGCCCCCTTTTTAATATAAAACAGTAGCCTACCTAAAATGCTCTAAACATATTTGAGTCAGTTAAATGTGTAGAATAATGAAATTAAATCAAGAATTCAAAAACTTTTTTGTCATTCTAAATTAGTATTATGAGGAATGAAAG
>JARVJO010000001.1:32228644-32244096 GCA_031762555.1 Cynodonichthys magdalenae
AATACCCCCCCCCCCCCCATTTAGACATGGTGTCATGTTGAGATAAGAAGTGCATCAACTATCACATTTATTGTGACCATAATTCAAGGTTTGAGCTGCTATGAGCTCAAGACTAAAGGTTATGTTTGACAAAACCAAAAACGGATTGGGAAGTATAGAGAAGAAGGGTAAACAAAAGAAGATACAATATCCTATTATAGTGCAGGACCCTGAATTACAGAAGATATACAAAAGGCTTAGGGCCACAGCGTGGTGTCTGATATGGTATTATGAGGTATTTTCAGTGCTTCTATGGAGGGGAAAGAAAACAAAAGAGAAAAAGAGAAAAAAAGTAGTATCTTCATTAGAACAAAATGAACACAGATGTCCCTTAAGAGCTTTCTTTCCACTAATGCACAAAGTTGCTACATTAACAGCATTGCTAAATGACATCTTATATGGAAAGACCTACACCATACATCATTGTGGACAATCTCCTCAAGGCACATTTATAAAACATAAAGCTGAAAAAGAAAAGGCTTGACATCACTATTTTAAGAAAGAAAAATATCCAAACTGTTTAGTTGTTGATCAGGCTGGAAGTGACTGAATGCTGGTTTGAGACCTTGACATAAAAAAATCTAAGACATTTTGCACAGAACTTTAAAAGTTAAACATTGTGAAAAACATAACTGTGGCTGCTGATTATGACAAAGTACTCAAACAAAGTATGGGGAAAATAAGCAAACTCTATAAATACTTTTTTTACATTTGATTTTCCCCTAAGAGCCCACCGTTCTGAACCCAACATAGTAACAGGAAGCACTCTTCAAATATATCCTCATTTGCTGCAATCAAAAAACTTTGTTGTGCAATATAAAAAAAAAAAAGAAAGAACTTTTAATTAGACTGCTTGGCAGCAGGTCAGTAACATGGGTTTGCATAAAGAGAACAACACAAAGAGGCTGGAATTAAGTGAGGAACTAAATAAATAAAGAGAGAAAAGAGTCCAATCCCTTGTGAAATACTAGTTTAATGATCTAACAATGTATAAACAAGTTTCTGAAAAGTACAGCATGTATTAGACATTTGTGGGTAATTTACAGAAAAAATATATTTAAGTACAGAAAAACTAAAAACAAATAAAAGCCCTGGCAGGAAAGTTGGAATCATCACTCACGGAGAATGTTTTTTAATTGAATAATTTTGTACAGTTCGTATTGTAGAGTGGTGATTCTATCATTTTTTAGTTTGTATTAAAAGCCCAAGATCTTTAGTGACCATCATACTAAAAAAAAAAAATGATTCTTTGGTAAAGACCAAAGCAGGAGTTTAACACTTGTCAAAATAGTAAATAGTGTTTACTGCAAAACCACAACACAGAGCCATGTGAGCAGAATGTGGAAACTTTGTTTTCTCTGTGCCTGACCTTATTTAAGATGGAAAATAGTCAGGTGGTTTCATGAATCCAAATTCCAAATTTAACTTAGAAAAAAAAAGTCATGAAGTGGTGAAGAGACTGAATAAATATCAGAACATAATTTAGAAATTTGAATCCATGTCAGTGGAGAGATGCTTTACTACACATCCTTTGGACAATTTTTAGTTCTGAAGTGCAATTACTAATTTATAAACATATCCAGCAATATTTGCTACTATTGAGAATATAGTTTGACTGATTAAAAAAAAATCGATTTCTCTCCTAACAACTCACTACAATAATTTTTGTGACTTAATGTTTTTTTTTTTAGTTAAATGGAAAAACAAAACATAACAAAACAAAAAAAATAACCATAAACAAGCTGTAATCTGTGGAGCAGTTTTAGAATCAGATTTACACCATGTCCAAAAGTTTCTGGAAGCAAAGTTACATCCAACATAATTTAAAACTGTGGACGCATCAAGGCAATGTATTGAGCCCTTCAGAGGAGCCAGAGATTTCTACTATTCTTAGGTTTATACACTTCAGAAGTGTTTCTTACCGAGTTGTCTTGTCATACAAAAATGTGATATTTTCGGATAACCAGAAATTAATTTTCATATTTGTACTTTTATATTAATTCAGTATTTATTAAGTCAGATGTAGTTAAAAAGTCCAAATTTTTACTCCTCAACTTTAGCTTTGTCAACCTACAGGACTTCATTTCACACATGTATAAACCACTGAGCGATTTAACACACAAGAGGGGAGCTGCCAAATGACCGCTTCAGTGCTGACTGATGAGTGTGCTGTCCAAACTGGGCCGGCTACTGAAGCGCAAACAACGTGAAGTCAAGCTGTGACATCTAGGCAGAGCTGGTGACCTGCATGTTTCACCGTGAAATTACTGCTGCCGTCCAAATGATCTACTCTCCCAGGCCACCACCTGCAGGTTTCTGTCACAGACAGAAATTACTAACTACTGTAGTTAAAAAGGGACCATGTGTTTGATTGACCAGAAACCCCTTTTGTATGTTTTCAGTAAAATGGGACATCTGAGTACTAGAGAGCTGTGTTTTAAATGTGTCTATTTTTTTGTTTGTAGGTTTTGACTGATATGGGACTTAGACATGATTTGTAGCTCACTTTGATCATATAGTACCAGTGACTCCATTGATGGCAATAATAAGAATAACATATTTCAGTTGAAGGGTTCTTTTGTGCCAGCAAATATTTTGTGTTTTTTGCTAATTAGGTTGGACTCACAAAGCAAATTTTTGACATGAAATAACACTTAAAGAAGATTTCATTTTAATACAAGCAATCTTTTTTATTTTTTTTCTAATTAAATAATTTGTTTTTATTCTAACCAGAAGATTTAGGGAATATAAAGGACATTCACACTGTGGGAAAGATAACAAATGTGAGGACAAAAACAGTGAAGACAATAAAAAAGGGCATTTAAAATAACTGAAAAGCAACTTTATGTGCCAAATATGACATCAGCTTCTATCCTGATTGTTACAATTATATTATCCAGAAAAATAAAGTTTATGGGATGAATTTTCCAATTAAGTGATAGCATGTATTTTAGTCTGGTGTGTTGTTGTCAACATTAAGAATTAATTTGTTCAAATAAATTTGTGTACAAAGTGCCAACACAGAGATAAATTTATTAACAGTTAAATTGATTACATGACTGAAATTTGCTATTGAATATATTGAATTTCTATAGACATTTGGTTTAGTAAAATTACTGATCAATCCTAACTGTACTGACCAGTCAAGCAAGTTTATTATGCAGAATAATTTTCAAGTTTTTATGCAGGTTTTGCTTATTCTGTATATTTACACATACTTATCTAGACAGTCAGCTTGAACCCTTAATGGAGGGGCATGCTGCTCATCTTCCCTGGTTCTCTGCATTGACCTTTATATGATATTTAGGATGTGTACAAAGATTGCAACTTTGTGTCTGTTAGACAGCCAACTGATGCCTGCCTATCGAGCAGAGACAAGTGAAAGGTCAGCACGCCTCTGGCGTTTACAGGTTTAGGGCTTACAGCAAATTCAAAATCTGCGGCTGAAAATCAATTATGCCCTTCAGATGCATGAAAGAGCTCCACGCCTAACAGCTGTGATTCAGAAGAGGAAGGAAGGGATCACAGGAGAACTGTACACTGACAGATAGACATAAATAGAGAGGTTGATCTATTTAACTGTGGGTTTGCAGTGAGGCAGGATGCCAGTGTGTAGGAGACCACATTGTAAGGTTCACAGCTCACCCTTTAAATGCATGCCAAAGAGTATAAATGAGTAGGTTGTGAGACCCTCTTTCATTTGTATACTTGTCTGGCAAAACATCAGTTGCATTAAAGATGCCAATAAAAGCGATGTATGCTATGAAAACATGCCATCCTTCTAATTATGTGAGAATTACAACCATGTCTGGATTGGAGAGGCGATTGGTTCTTGCTAAAATTGCTATCAGTGGAGATAAATTTCCTAACTGTTTTCTATGATATCTTACATCTGAGCTAAAATCACTGGCTTGATAAAAAAACACTGAAACAATGTCTATTAAATGCTTGTTTTATGTCTTAAGATTGTTTCCGTTACATTCAAAAAGGGGTTCCTAAAGGGGAGGTTGACATTTTGCTGAAAAGAACCCCCTCAAATTTCCAGCACACATGTGCTCAGAGCAACAGAATGTTTTAGTGGAAATGTTTAGCAAACTATTAACAATGATGTAATTAGTAAGGGAGCAGGGACCAGCCGAGGCACCATGCAGCTAATTGTAGGAGTACTTATTGTTGACGCTGCATATCATACTAACAGTAAATAGGAGCATTGTTCAATAATGAATCTAAGACTTTTGTTTTCCAGGATTGGTAAAGAGGTAAGGTAATGCAGCAGCTGAATTTCTTTATCAAGAGGGAGTGGGGATTATTTTGCATTCCAATCTAGTAACTAGTGTCTCTGTTAAAAAATATTAATTATCTTAGCACAAAATGCAAGGAAATTTGTGTTTGGTAAATCATTTCTTTGTTGTTTTTGTGCTACATGTAATGTTTCACTTCCAAAGGAGGTTCACATTCATTATTGCAAATATCAACAACTACATACATTTAGAAAAAAAACAGCTGAATTATTCTTTAGATTGTTCATGTGTTAAAAAAAGGAAAAAAGTAAGGCAATAAAATAAACAAGTGCATTTTTTGTATAAAGATAAATGTTTTGATTGTGGGAGACATTAATTCATAAGGAAAAAATATACGACAAAGACGTTTTGTATGCACAAGCTGTATACTCACATTCTGTAAAATGTCTGTAAAATGAGGAGTAACACAAAAACAAGACAGCAAGACAGTAACAGGGAGAGATATGAGCTGAAAGGAAAAACTCAGGGGACACTGCAGCTTGGCTGTGAGTGAACCGAGGGGATGAGGAGGACAAACGCAAAATGACATACTCAGAATCAGTCAGGCAAAAGTCTCAAGCGATTTAGAGTTGACTTAGAAAAGGAAGTGCTGTGGGGAGATAAGCAGCAAAAAAACTGCTCAGATCGCAGGTTTGTAACACCAGGCCAGAAAAATAGCCTTAGTACAACTGGAAGTTGGGAAAGGGAGGGGGGGAAGTCACATATCTGGCCCTTGTTAGACAAGAGCTTACCCCTCCATCCCCTCCATCTTCAGTCACACACAAAGGCAGTAAAAAACGAAAATTGCTTTCTGTGCAACCAAATCCTAAAAGTCTCCCACAGTCTTATGCTTGAAGTTAAAGGTAGGATGACCTTTTCTCTAGTCTTTAATAAAGGAATTCCAAAACAATCTTTATGACTTCAAAAACCTTCACTAAATGAACCATTTTTTATTTATCAGATCAACAATGACTAATTAAATTGAGTTAAATGCGTTCCTCTCCTATCAATGTATTGTGGTAAGTGCATCATATTTCTGCTGAGATGTTGGCCACTAGGGAAACAAAAAACCTTTAAGAAAGTGTGCTCCAGACACACAAAAACTTTATTTGATCAATGTTTCAGCCACTTCATATTGATTAAATACAGTTTTCTTGTTTGTTTGCTTGTAGAGTTGTAATGCGGTCAGCACTGGGGACAATCATTAATCCAGATCGAATGCCCAACTCCATTTGCAGGCCCTAATTTCCAAGGAGATGATGTAATGCTTCACAGATTCCTGCAAACCCTCATCATTGTACCACATTTCAGCCCCTCAGCAAACAAACTGTCTTCTGCTACTATCAAATATTTAGAATTTTGTTTCTGACAAGCAGAGAAATTAAACAGGTGGTCATTCTGCCTTTTAGGTGGAGTGACAAGCAGTCAGTAGATGGTCCTTCAATGGGACTCGAGATGAAATTGTCCTCAGATTGCTAATATAATTGCAGAGACATGTGCCTCAGATGACGTCTTATTGTGTCCTGAGTGATTAAATCTGATTGTGTCTTGACTGCAGTCAGGCCAGACTGGGTCACTGAAGAGACATGTTAGTGTGAACAGGTCCATCTACCATAGATTGTACAATGCTCACCTTTTTGTTTGTTAGCAAACAATTATTTGAATTTAGTATTAATTAAAACTACTCCTTTCAAGGTCAAACATTTATTTTTGTTTGTTTGTTTTCCCTTTTGCGTTGACTAATGTCATTTAGCTGTGGTGGTCATCTTAAATTAGACTGAATCTAAAAGTTAATCTGTTGTAGATGTCCACCCAAATGATTATTTTCTGAAAACTGAATTAACATTTGTCTAATATTTTGTGGGATTTTTAATAGTGGACCAGCAATGTTACTGTTAGTTCTACAATATTAGTCAAAGATCTTGCACTGTGAGTAACACTCTGTGTAGTTGCAGCTTACTAACTTATGACAGATTCACAGTTTGAGCAAAAGATCTGCAAAACTGACAATCATTCATTTTTGTGTTTGCTAAGGTCAGTTGGATGTGGCAGCCATTTTAAATAAGGTTGCTTCAAAAGGTAATCTGTTGTTGCTCCACTTCCAATGACTACTTTTTTCAGAGTTCATTAAAATACAATTTGTGAGCGTAAACAATCACACACGGACAGAAAACCAAAAACATCCCCGTATGCTGGGCAACAGCAAAAACATTTCTCTCCTGAGACATTGTTGTACATCTCCCAGTAAGGCAGGTGTCTATAAGTTGCTACAAAAGCAACAACAGTAGAAGCCATTTATTTTGGCCAACAATGACTTGGAGCACCTCATTTCCCTCTGACAGATGGAGAGGCGTAACCATAAAACAGGAGAAAAAAAAATCATTAAGTCAACCAGAGCCCCGCAGAGTTGTTTTAATTGTGTGCTCTAGAGCTGAAGGCATAGCTCACCTGATTGCTGCTATAACTAACTGCCTTCACACCGACAGACAAGATCTTCTGTAGACATTTAGAAAGTGATTTGTGTAGGGAAGGTTCCTCTGGGAAAGGACAATCATGACAGATAGAGAGGCGAGAACGAAGAGACAGTTCATCTCGAGTGAGCAGATTGGATGCTCTCTACTGGAGAGATGCTTGTCCAGCAGGAGAGACTTCAGCACCTGGCTAACGCGCTCATGGCTCATAATTTACAACAAACCTGCCATTGTGTGTGGCTAGCGTTGTCAATGTGACACCCTATAGAGAGCCTGCGCTCATGTCCTGACCTTTTGTGTGAGTTGCCAACAGACTGCTCATTCAAAACGTTAATCAATGGCCTTTCAACAGCCATGCTGCTGAGCCCGTGTATCAGTCACTGAATAAAGCTGGGCAACATGGAGAACGTGAGTGCACACACAAAGTGATTAGAAATCATCAGGAAGACATTTTCTTCACCCAAAAAAATAACAAATAAAACATGTTGGATTTACCTAACCAAGTGGTGTCAAATGGTTCCACTTAACTGAGCTGAGTAAACGTGAAGCAACTGTCACATTTAGGCTTAAAGAAAACGTGAACGTTGCTTTGCATTTACTCAACTCTGTTAAGTGGAACCACCGGACATAACTTGGTTAAGTAAATCCAACGCATCTGTTATTTTAATGAACCTCATGCACTAATCTGTATATGGAAATGAACATGTACAGAAATACCTTCAACAGGAATTAGAATAACTAACGCTGTAGCGAGGAGAAAAGCCAACCTGTGCACAAAGAAGCAACACCTCAAGCAAAGTGTTTGGCAGGTTAGGCAGGACTTCCATTCCCTGTGTTGCACATAAAGATACATCAAATTGTCTAACAAAAGAGAGTCTGCCAAAACTCAACATACAACCCAGCATATAAATCCACTTAAAACGAGCTTTACAAGCTTCTAATGACAACTTTGTGCCAGGAAACTTTGCCATCAGTTCCTAAAGCTTATCAGTCTGGTAAGGCTCCACTAAACTCCACAGAAGTCTAACTAATGTAGCATGATATTATACATAAGAAGCAGCTAATTCTAGCATTGCTTTAGCACAGATAATTTGTCAAAGCAACTTTTAGTGGTAATTTAATGAACTGTGTGTATTTTCATAGTAAACAACATCCTGGCCTCATCTTGCCACAGTAACAGCAATAGAGACAAACTCCCTCCATATCCAACGACAGTTCTGTGTCACATTTTAGTGCAGTTGTCTTAATCCTCTGCTTCCTTTTGCCATTTTATTGGTTTAAATAGTTAATATTGTCAAAACTGGCTGTTAACATACAAAGAGGTAACCCAGTTTCTTTCATTAGAAAGAAAAATGTGTTTTATAATAGTGGCGATAAAAGATAACGTACCCTGGAGAATTGGTAAATAAGTATAAATATACATGCTAACAAGAGAACATTACTAAGATGGAGACAGAGTTAGTAAGTGCTGGCAACAAGAGTACAGTAAAGCACAGATAGATATCATTATCCTAAAGTAATAAATGCATGAGAAATAGCAAATTCACAGCAGTTCAAAGAAGAATGTATAATTTATCAAGCCATTAAATATTGATCTGAGTCTCGGAGAAGCTGAATGGAAGATGTGACCACAGATATAAAAGTGTGTCAAGGTGTTCTTGTCCGCTCCGCAACCATTTTCAGCCTCTCCCGCTAGTCTGGCAGCGCAGTCGGAGCTGCTCAGAGGTGTGAGAAGTAACAGCAGCAGGCAGCTGCATCAACAGTGTGTCAGAGAAACTTACGTGTACTCTTCCTCTGTGAAGATTGGGATGCGAGAGGGTTGAAGGACAGTGATCTCCACCAAAGTGCTGTTAGACTTCACTGGCTCCCCGTCATCAAAGGCTATCACATACAGCTGTGGAAGAGCAAGAGAACCCGCATGAACTTTACAATGAAAAAGCAAGCACAGAATGATCACAGTTCAGAACCGTTACACTGCTCTCTACACAAAACTGTTCCCATTCTGAAGCTTCTGACATGTTTTTATTTTAGTTTTTTTTTTGTTTAAGACATGTTCAGCATTCTAATAAAGAAAGGCAAAAGAAAATCTGTTGAGCAGCCTGCAAACTTCCTATAGACCAAGTGTGAATGCACTGATCAACATTCACTGGGAGTATGTGCAAGCAGGGAGTGAAAGATAAGTGAAGAGAAAAAAAAGAAAGAATACAGACAACAATACAGACAACACATGGGAGTAATAAAACAAAACCCCTGAACATACATCATCTGTTTTACTACAAACGTGGGACTTGTTTAAAAAAGGTTAACATACATACCCACAGCTACAAAATACCCATAAACAAGACATTAATAGGTCTTCTAACAACTTTGCAAAATCCCACACACAGGACCAGAACAATATTATAATAAGGCCAACCATTCCTTGAAGGAACCTATAACTAAGATCCGTTTTTGATGATACTTTAGAGGAATTTATAAGGCATTTTATACATTTAAGTGTAACTTTCTTTTAATAATACTGAATTTTGCGAAGTTATACATCCTGTGAAAAGACATGTTCCAACTGAAGGCATTTGATTCAAAATGTAACAGTGGTAACAGGGCAGCGCTCCTGTCACAGCTGTTTTATGCAGCCTACATGGACCGCCTAAGGCCCACGTAGGGTGTGGCCTATGTGGGCTGCAGTCTACATGCACTGCAGTCTCTGAATTGGGAGACAAGTAATGGTTCAGATTAACCTAGGCCATCACTTTGGCCATATTTTGAGAGATAGTTACATACTGTAGGTCACGTTATGTAAATTATTTTATGTTATACGTCCCATCTTTACCCACTTTACTCCCCTTGAGCAGCTATTTCCCTTATGTTCCTACTTTTATTATTTATATCCTCTCATTTCCCAGTTAGTCTAAGTAGATACTTTTCTTCTGTGTAGCACCCTGTAATGATTTCAGGTATGAATTAGCTCTTTGTACATTCAATTGAACGGATGCAAACAAATAAGGGGAGCTTTGTGATGTTGGAGAGCTCTGTGCAGACACACTTATGTTGCAACTATATGCATCTATACCTACAATTTTATGCAACTGGAGGCTGTTTTATTATCTAGTTTCTGTGCACTGATACATTTAAAAGCTGTTCGCTGTGAAAAGTACCTTAAATTGTATAACAGCATCTGTTTGTCTACCAACACATGCTCTTTCTTCTAATACTCTTCATGAAGTGTTGCCAAAACTCCACTTTAAACAACCATATATACTATACGTGGGGATAGTTCTGAACGTTAAGGAGCCAAAAAAGAAAAAAAAAAATTGGACCTACAAGACAGAACACAAGGTTTGGCACTGTTCTTAAAGCTGCTGTGTTAACTGTCACTGCAGAAAGGCACAACATTGATGTAGAGGATATTTTTTTGAGATATTCCTCCAGTGCATGTGGACTCAGATTTAAAAAAGAAAACACATTCCTTCCCCCCCTTCCTCTAAATCAAGCTATCGAGAAAAAACATCACCTCACCACCTGCGTCAGGGCAAATCAAAACAACTAGGTGTTCCTTCAAAAATAGTGCTGGTCAAAATTTGATTCACACAATTAGTCATGTGCATCCAGGATCATCCAAATATGTTCTGAAGAAGTGGATTTTAGTTTGTCCTAAATGTCTACTGAGGCTGAACATGCATGGATTAAACATTTGTACAAGGGTCTGGACATTAAAGATGCATGGCAGGGTTAGACATAATAAATATAGGTAAATACATCTTATTCTATAGCGTCATGTAAGTAACTGTATTGATTTGTCTAAAAAAATACCGCAAATATTAGGTATGTATTGCAGATTTTGAATTTGAGGCAGTTAATAACTATTATATTGTTTAAAAAAAAACATGTCTTTTTAAAACCAGGGTAAAACTAATCATTCAAATATATTTCTTTAAGCTTTTACTCATCACCATTATACCATTGGCTAAATTAAGCCAACAAAGTGGACTACTTGCCACCACCCCAGCTTTCTTCTCATGTAGTTGATGCAGCTCAGCTGGGATACCCTTAAGGCCCCTGCATACTCCCTCCGAACTGCCGAAATTGTTGCAGAATGTCGCAGTTTCATGACAAAAATTGCGTCACTCGGTTCGCACTGCCGACAGGAACTCCCCTTCTCGACACAAGGCCCTGGCCGAACTGTTTCGCTCTCACCTCTGTGTTGTGTGATTGGTCTGAATCTTGTGGGCTTTTTTGTTTTCAAACGCTGCAGTTTGCTTCAACCGCTCACTTCAAAAAAAAAAAAAAAAAAAAAGCAACTCGCTTCCCGAGCAGACTGTTGTACCAGGAAGCAGTGACTTATAAAGACAGTCAAACGGCCAAAAACTCGCGAAAGAAGATAAAACAGACATTTTGCATGGAGGAATCTAACTGATAAAACATGTGGAGCTTAAACCGGGACAGATTTGTGGATAAATAATGTCGGGTGACGAGTCTCAGACTTTTATTTCCCGCATTTAGACTCCAGCGGGAGGAACCCCCCTGTTAGTGACGTATACCGCAGCGGGAGGGGTTTTCCAGGAGCTCGGCACGGTGTGTCTCAGGGACTATGAATGGTGTGTGTGAAAACGAATGCCGAAAAACCACGTGACTGCGCGTCGACTGTTCGGCTTTGGAGGGAGTATGCAGTGGCCTTTAGAGCTCCTAAAACAGAAAATTCTCATTTTTTTCCCCCCAGAATTATCTTGGTGTATCTCTTCTTTGACTAACTAAATGCCTAATTTTTAAGGAAATGTTGTGTTAACATGGAAACCAGGAACAGCCTTTCACGAAACAATGTCACTATAATTACAGCTACTCACTTTAAAGGTTACGCTGGGCTCCTCGTTGAGATTGACCTTGGTGATGACTCGACCAGTTTGCAGCTCTACATCAAAGATGCTGCCACTGTAAGGTGACCTTTCCATGTCCACTCTGTAGCGCACAAAACTTGCTGAAGTACCCTGCAATTAAGGAAAGTTTACATACCGTATTTATTCATATATAATACAATCATTTTTAGATCTTAAAAAACAGCATAAAAAATCTATTCATGCTATGAGCCACCACTAATTTCTAAAAAAACTTCAGGATTTTTTATCCTTTGCGAAAGAGCTGTTGAGAGCGTGCAGCCGAAGGTTTCTGTTCCGTGTCACTGAAAAAACAATCCACTCCCAGACCAGAGCAGAAGCCAGTTGGTAAATTATTAAGATGAATATATCAGAACATGCAACTAAAGTCCAAGTCTTTTTTACATTGTCACAATTAAAAAGAAAAAGAAAACAAGTTTTTTCTCCTCTGACTCCGGTGAGTAAACAACTACTGTTTATATGACTCGCTATCCGCAACTTACAACGAGAGGGAGGGGGGATGTTTCAGTATACGAGGAAATATTTAAACTTATTATGGTTGTATGTTAAAAAGGTGATTCAAATTTTACTCTGGCTTTACTTTGTCAAATATGAGTGTTTCAACAAGTAAAAGAACTGGTTTATAATAAGACAAAAAAACTGTTTTTAATCACTGCCATGAATTACGGTCCTAATGCGTCATCATCCTCTTATCCATTTAAGATACTCTTAGCTTGCCACAGCCCCCCATTAGTCTGCTCCTCACCAAACATTCTTGAATAAACCCTCTGTGATTTATTAAACTTATTCTTTTCATCAAAAGTATAAAAAGTGTCTCCATTAAATCCGTCCTTTCAGTCTAGAGGAGCGGACACATCCGTTCATTAGTGACAGTGTGAACTTTAATTTGACCCTTTGATTAGGATCAAACGCGGACCTTGATTACTAATCACTCCTATAGCTCAACTTATCCCAGTTTCAGCCCTCTGGACACAAAATTAAGTCTGATTTTTTTTTAATAGATTTTGAATCTATCTTTTTTCTTATGCATGAAGCAATTTTGCCCTCCAGGGATGAGGTACAAACCTGAAGCTAAAGAGAAAAATATCCTGGAGTAGCTGTGGATCCCTTGGGAAGCTTACAAGCACAAGTGTGTTCAGAAGAGGTTATAAAACAGAGTCCTTTCACCAAGGAAAAAAAAAAAAAAAATTCTCAAAAGTTTGTTTAGAACAAATTTAGCAAACTTATTGATACCAAAAAATAAATAAATAAATAGATAAACTATTTTTACACAAGCAGACCACCACAGTAGAGAGTATTCATGGTTAAGTTCTTTGCTTTCTTTCTATATTTATTTATTTAACCAGGTAAAACTCCACTGAGATCCAGATTTTATTTGCAAGAGGGACCTGAACCTTTGCTTGAGAGTAAAAGAAAAGAAATAAAAGTTACTTATTAAAAGCAGTCAGTTCCTAGATTTTTTTTCTTTCAGCTTGAATTAGTAACTTGCTTTTGGAAACTCATACATTCAACTTACATTTGGAAAATCCAAAACACAAAAGCTTATACTTTACTGTACGATCATACAATTTATATATATATAAATGACTGAAAACATTTTAAGTAAGTGTTGTTTTCACAAATTTACTCATCTATAATGTATAAACTGAATAAAGGGCTAAGTGTTTGGTAGCAGCAACATTCTACTTTTTCTGTTAACATACTTTTCTTCTGCTGTAGCATCGTTTTTCTTGCATGACATTTTATTCCCTGACTATGAATATTTTATGTTCACCATTTGAGTGAACTCATTTGATTATTTACAGTAAAGATTATATATAGAAGTTTTTACACATGCACATTTCTTCTAGAAGATTCCAATTTTCATTAATACCAAACAGGCCATATCATTCCCAGAATAAATTTCATTGATTTTTGTCTCAGAAACAACAACAGGGCCCGAGCTGAGAGCTTAGAAAAGATTCATTTTGGCAGTTTATTTTGTAAATGGGTGAATGATTGATTTGATTTGTGAAGGGATAAAAAAAAAAGATGACTCAGAATATGGGGAGTCACTTAAATACATTTCGGTGAACTTGCTCTGCTGCTGTGAATCAAGACACGGGAGAAAAAAGGTTTTCAGTGACAAAGAGCAGACTCCTCAGATTGTGTGCTGAAAAATAAACAACATTTGTCTCCATGGCAATCTCTTATTCAGGGTAATATCACCATTGATGTTACAGAGCAGAGCAGAATGACAAAATTGCATCTTCATTTCAAAAGTCACGAGTGTCATTTCTTCCAGGGTTCAGATGCTCTGAACCAATCTAATCTTCAATATTTATTGCTCACATACAGCATGTTACATCGAGACTTCAAGTCTGTCTCTGTCTCTCCATGTGTGCAGTTTATTTATGAGTTTGTGCAAAAGCTAGAGACTGTACGTGTGTGTGAAGTGTTTTTTTTTTGGTTTGGTGTTAGCAGTGGTGTCTATAAAAGTCATTCTGTTGGTAAATTATTTTGAGTGTCTGTATTAAAGTCAATATAAATCTGAGATAGGAAATCTAATCCTTCCGGTTGTCAACTTCTTTTCTCTTGTCTCAACCATGCCTTTCACACTGGCACTGTGCTCGCTGTGACAACAATGACTTCTTATTTGAGCTCTAGCACTGCTGGCTATTTTCTATCTTGAAAAAATATATATATCCTGCATGAGTTGGAGAGTGGTAATGGCAAAAAGGGCCAATTTCAGAGTTGCAACAACTGGAATAGGTCAAGCAGGAGGAGGGGATGTCCCCTCCTGAGAGAAAGTGAGATGTACAGCAGTCACTGTGACATTGTGAAGATGTTCGACCACCCACAGCTAGAACTGACAGGCATCCATTTCCCTCAGTGTTCATGTGCAGCTGAGGGAATACAAGCCTATTCAGCCTTGGTGAGATCTTACCAGCAGGAAGGCCACTAATAATGTGCAGAGAGTCCAGTCATCCAGGACTTTACCGGAAAAAAAAATCAGTTGCAAAGATTTTTCAACCAAGGCAGAGAGTTTCTATTTCCCTCTCTTCTTATAGAAAATATAAATCAAAACTTAAAAAGTGAATGACACGGCATGCACAAAGCAACCTCAGTTATTGTAGATGGCTCATACAAGGGAGGATATAAAAGGAGATCCCCTCATAGTTAGAAGCAGCAGTGTAAAAGGAAGACGCACACAGACCTGGAGCTCTAATGAGAGCACGACAGTGTTGAACACATTTGTAAAAGGCTGCCACTGAAAATGACTTGTTTTCTGACAGCTACATTAAATCCTCAGGAAAGGCTTTTTTCATAGCTTTCACCTATGCTGTATACAGGGTGAGTATTAAATACATTTAGAGCATGACACACTTAGTATTTTAAACTCACCGGGGGGTCCTGGTCCTCAGCAAAAACAGTGGTAATGACTGTTCCTTTCTCTGCATTAGGTGCCACTAAGCCTTTATACAAATCCTGCGTGAAGATGGGGGCGAAGTCATTCATGTCCTGAAAAAAACAAACAGATTGACAATTAACATACTGGAGATATAAGTATTTGTGAGAAGGGGGTCTCTGGAGTCACTAAAAGAGAGTTTATTGTTTTGTCAGAGGAGTTTGTCCAAAACATGTTTTGTCAGTTTTACTTTTATGGGTGTAGTTTGTTCAAGGTGTGATTGGTCGGATTGACTATTTTGGATGGGGTTTGCAAAAGCCTGGGGCAGCAGGTGGGGGGGGGGGGGGGGGGGGGTTTTTTTTTCCAAAACCCCAAAAACCACCTA
>JARVJO010000001.1:32244196-32255790 GCA_031762555.1 Cynodonichthys magdalenae
CGCCCCGCCCGCCCCCCCCCCCCCCGGCCCCCCCCCCCCGCGTGGGGTCCAAACAGCCAGAAAGCACCTATATTTTTAAATATAAATATTAATATTAGTCATAACTCGAGATAGGAAGGTGCTAGCTGCACAAAATTTGAACACAATGTGTGAGTAACAACTTGGCTCAGTCAAAACAACCCCAACCTGCCTGGAAAAAGATGACTATTTTGAATATACAAGAAGGTGCTAGTTGCACAAAATAAGTCAATAAGGTATACTTACATGCTTACAATAATTTTACAATTACATTACTTCATCTTTTAACTTGCCCCACAATGCAAGTCAAACTGGCCAATCACAGTTTTGCCAAACTTCTCCTACCTAAGAACCTCCACATATATTCCAAACTCCACCAATCACGATTAGGACAAACTCTGCCTACACTCGTAAGTACTGCAGAGATCCATGCTTGGTATGTGTCCATATTGTCACAGTAAAAAAGTGGCTTGCTCAACTGCATAGTTAAACAAATACATATACTGTATCCCTGACACACTGGTGCCTAAATCCTAAAACATAAAACTCACATTTAGTTGAAATGTCCAGATGGTGCAAAACCACAACCAGACATTTTAATACAGGAAGTGCAAGATTCAACACTGACAGTAAAAAAAAACAAAACAAAAAAAATGTTTAAAACAGCCAATCCTCTTTATTTAAAAGGTGCAGGGTGTGTTAGAGCTTCCAGTATAAAACAAGGTTCATTCATAATCAGTAACACAAGAGTAACTGTTTGCCAACATTAAATCAAGCTGAAGTATCAGGACCGACTGAGCAGGGTCAAGGTTAAAAGTCTCAGCAATGGAGATAAAAGCGGAACTAATTTGCCTATCCAGTGTTTTTCTCAGACTATGCTTGGGCTTGATGCCCAGGTATATTAAGAACTGCCCGAGTAGATTAGGAAGCCCATTTAAACACTTATCTTGATTTATTTTTACAGTCTAGAAAGACTAGAAAGTTGAATGAAGTGCAGTAGTTCAGTCCCTCTCTTTATTTCTTATGTATATGCACAGATATTAACCTGGCAAACAAACACCCAACCAATGAATAAAGCTACTGAGGGAGGAAGGCTGTTTTCTCAAACTACCATTGCCTTAGTGGGTTTTTTTTGTTTGTTCAGACTTTTAAAAAAAAGTAAAACATTTTTCTTAAAAATAGAAAAAAAAATAATTTAACATTCAAATGTGACTAAAAGAAGAAAAAAATAAGACATAATTAAACAGTGTTAATATACAGTAAATGTATATCTATAGTTCCCAAAAGAATGATAAAGTTAATACTAGCAATTTTACATTTTTTTTGATTATTTGGAAATGACTACTTATAGATGAATAAATACTAAATGAGATAAAACTCAACTACAATGAACCCAACCTGAGACATAAAAAGATTGCCTTTTATATATACAATAAAACCCATTTTGATGACACTTTATACATTTCTTCACTGCTTGCAGGAAGGTTTTAGAGACCTACTTAAATCTTTGATCCACATCAGGTCAAAATGAAAATCATCCTTTCTATTTTATACCTAAATATACAATCTAAAAGACTAAAGACACCAAAGCAAAGACTTGGATTTAATCAAATTTTCATTGTAAACATGTCTCATAAACTGAGCAGAGCAATCACAACACAGAAAAGAGAGTTTATTGCATTAAAATAAAATAAAATTCTTGCCCTAGCAGGAACAGACATTAGACAATAAATTAGAATCAGCTAAGGAGGTGTTGTTTCAAGTATTTGACATGTTAAGCCTATATAGAGTCAGAAAATACCTTGTGATGAAATGACAGTTTAACTTGTGTTCAGAATCTGAAAAAAAAAGAAATGCTTCCACTGCATTTAACGTGTTTACAAAGAAATTAAATCTTGGTAAATGCACTTTTTTCTCTGCTGTGTGACAAAGACTTACTAAGCAAATCAATCACTTCCCAGGCATAAAATAAATTAACAGAATAAAAGCAAGAGCTTGATTTTTGTTTTCCTTGGTATTTATTTATTTTTTACTTTCCAGTGTTCTGACTGAGCCAAGGACAACTGTCTGTGTTTTATAAACTCAGTGCTAGAAAGCTACCTCACTTGTAATCCATACACAATTTGAGTGTTTTCAAGGTTAAAAACTATGATTGTTTTTTGCGCTGAAAAACAGAACTTGATCATGTTATTGCCAATGTTTACCATGGAGCTGCAGTCGTGCAGTCATAAAAAGACAAAATCAACCGCATGCGTGAACCAAAGGACAAATGTTCATGGAGTAAAGAAGAGAAAGTTTAATTTGGAACAGAAGAATAAGCATGACTAAATCAATCACAGCTGGTTATAAAATAAAATACCGTTTATTCAACAAACACATGCAAAAAAATAAAATAAAAAAAATAAGATACAGACAAACCCGAATGCCTAGAATTAACTCTCTGAAGGTGCTGTATCAAAAAAGGAAGTAGAATCAATGGAATCAGGTCCGACAGCGTGAATGCATCCATTAGGCTCATTCTAAGTCATCTTGAATGGCAGACACCGGTCTGATAGCAATGTCTGGGCAATTTCTTATCCTACCAAAACACTGTTTGTGGATGACAGCACACAGAATGCTACAAAGCTTGTCGTTATCAGAACACAAACTCACACTACAGGCAGAAAAAAAAAAATCTGCTAAAAGAGAAAAAGCTCAATGCCTGCCCATGCAAACACTGACAACTTCATTCTGCAGACTTTGATTGGTAGACTGAATCCATAAGCAGATAAAGCCCCATGCCCATTTAAAAGAATTCATCAGAGGGACACTGTACAATATTTGGTATTATGACACAATGCTTTTGTTCGCTCAGCTGGTAATCTCTTAAAAGGCTGGAGAGGAAACACAAGCGCCTCTAAAACCTGGAATAATCGCTGTCACAAAGCTAATGAGTCATTCAGACCTAGAATACCACTGAAACACCAATCTGTCAGTTGTCTTTTAGTGGTGATTTAGTGTGGGTGATCAGGTCAGGGGGTTAAAACATGTTATACAAAGATAACACAAGAATCCTTTGCAACAGATAGTACATTCTAGTAACAATGCAGAGGCAGTGCTGCAATGTGTATCAAATTTTTTTTAGGATTACGGCCATTGCAAGCTATTACACCTGTGAAACTATGCTAATCTCTTCACTTGTCACTACTCTTCCCTGTCAAAGCTACAATTCTAGAGACTGAATAAAGATGAGGAAAGGAGAGTACAACCCTGAGAAGTAATGGTGAAGTATATATCTGGAGGCTCTTACTGTGATTCGGATGGTGACGTTAGCTTGGCCTGGGGGCATTACCCCTCCTTGGTCGACAGCTTCCACCAGAAAACTGTAAGAGGTACTCATCCCCATAGCTGCCAGGCCCTCAAAGTCAAGGATCTGCAATAGAGCCAACTCCCCGGTGACAAGGTTCAGAGAAAATAGTTGCTTTGCCGATTCAGTCTTAATCCGATATGTGACATTGGAAAAGAGGTCTGGGTCAACCGCCTGTAAGACAAGTTAGGATGAGTAAGATGAAAACACTGAAAACATAAAAAAAAACATTAAAAAAGAAACATGGTCCCATGCAAAAATATGGATTTAGATGTATTTTTTAACAGATGTAAAGTTTTTTTCAGACAGGACATTTACTAAACCAATGTCTAATGGTGTTACAAACGTTGAATTTTAGCTGTCTCACTCTGTACATTTACTCCCTTTTTTAACCAATAGGCCAGGTTACCCTGATGTAATCAAGAGTACATAAAATAATTGGCTACATTCAAAGCTGAAGGAAAATATCAACCATGTTAGACAAAAGCATGGCCTTTAGCAGCTTCAGACTTTACAATGAAAAGCACAAACAGAAGCGATCAATATACGATTCACCGAAAACCTAAAGGGAGCCAAGCCATGAACCTGGACTAGAACAGATGGTGGGATAGAATGATCAGATTGACATAGGAAACTTCCCAACCTTAAGAAATGAAACAAATCATGAAGTGGGAGGACTCCCTTATTCCATTCCAATTTTTAATAAATAGCAAAAAGACCACACTTGGTTCAACAAACTTTAGGTATCTTTCCTGCCATTTGTCTCAGTTTAGAGTTGAAGTGTTGTTTTATGGGTTATTATAGTGTCACACTGTCACTGTCACTCAAAGCCCTCAGCTTCTTTTCCCTCTTTCCTTCATTTTTTCCCCCTCAATCTCCCCACCTCCTGCTATACTCCCATCTGGGAAGATGCCACTCACAATATGCCAGCAATTACTTGCCCCTTCGCTCATGTTTGCGCTACATATGCTGAGTTTCTCTACGTTTCACTTCAATACAACTGTGTACACTGATATTTGATAGTGTTTAAGCTTAAGGCAAATGTTCTAAGTTTTTTTTTATATTTTTAGAGTCTAACATGCAGCACATTGGCATTTGCTGTTGAAAGCTTGGATGTGGCTTATAAAAAAGAAAGAAAGAAAAATACTTGCTTCAAGTCTTGTTTTGTCTAAAAGGGGCCAGAGAGAGCAGAGGAAGTGGAAGTCTCCAGGAAGGTTGCATTTTTGTTAGTGTGTATATTTCTATCTGGATTCCTTTCAGAGTTTGAACAATAAAACATCAACTACCCTTGGTGAAATGCTCTCACAGCCTTTTAATAATATGCAATACAATATAATGTGATCTGATCATCTCTAAATGAATGCAATAAATAAATAAATAAAGATTACATTGACTTCAAAATATACTTACAATTAGTTTCAGAACCACAGTTCCAACAGGAGTGTTCTCAGGTACATTCACCATATAGATTTCCTGGGAGAAGACTGGACTGTTGTCATCTATATCCAAAACCTTGACCGAGACTGTCAGTGTAGTCCGCCTCGGATCCACTGCCCCATCCGAGGCTTCGATGACCAGCTCATAGTCGCTCTTTAACTCCCTGTCCAGAGGCACTCTTGTGTAGATGCTTCCATTAGCACTGATTACAAACAAGTCAGGATGATTGACAATTCGGTAGTAAACCTGGCCATTAGCTCCAGCATCAGGATCTGTAGCCTGAGGATAAAGAAAATAATTACCCTTGGCAAGGTTAATAATTCATTTTGTATAGTTGTGTAGTATTCACATTCATTACTCAGGTAAAAATATAGATACTAAGGTTTTAAAATACTTTTTTAAAAGTAGAAGTATCGACTCAAGCTTTTTACTCAAATAAAAGTATAAAAGTACTAGTTTTAAGACTACTTAAAGTTTAAAAGTAAAAGTAAAGGGAAGAAAATCAATTAAGGACCAAAGCGTAGGCCGCACCACAGGGATCTATAGTGCACAACCACTTTCCAAAAAAGCCTTGTCCTCAAGACCATAATGACTATAATATTTTATTAAAATATTGACCAGGTCATCAATGTATAAATGAGGGTTAATTCTCAACTAGATAACATGGTAAAATAAAGGCCTATATAATGTTGAGGTTGCGAACTACTGGCCTAGTCTAGTGCATTGTTCACAGGCTAAGATTGTGACCTTTTGACACCCTGATGACATCATTGTTTGCATATTTGTTAATGAAATGTCATTAAAATGGAATAGCTAATCAATACGAATCTGCTGAAATGTTTATAAAATTTGGTTGGTTTATAGCAAAGTTATTGGCAGTTAAGGTTCCTGTATAAACCTAACTTTGACGGTCACAATGGAAAAGGGGTGTGGTCAAAAAGGGGTCCCTTAGGGGGCAGAGACCCAACTTTTTTCTGTTAACATGCATTTTCTGAAAGAGTGGACTCTAAGGTACATAAAAATACCAGAGAAGTTCAGTAGTGAGGGGTACACGGTGAGCCACCCTAGTTCATGGACTAAGAGAGAACATGCAAACTCTACTCAGAAAGATCCTCGGGCCAGGATTTGATCCAACGACTTCTTGCTCAGAGGCAATATCTCTATGAACTGAGCCACAGTGCCACCTCATATTCAGTATGATGACAAGGCAGAATGAAAACAGGCCAAAGTGAAATAGAACAGAAATACTTTTTTGCATTTTTAAAAAGTAAGGAGTAGAAAGTACAAATAATTGCATAAAAATGTAAGAAGTATGTTCCCATTCCCATGTAAGTAAAAAGTAGGTTGAAAAATAATTACTCCAGTAAAGTATAATTAACCAAAACTTCTATTTAAGCATAGTAACAAAGTATTTGGATTCACTACTTGACAACTCTGTAGTTCGAGCAAGAGCCAAATATTGAAATTTTATCACTTCAGATTTTTTATTGAGCCTTTCTTTAAAACAAACTTTAATATACTTGAAATGTGATAAGTGCAACTTAAACTTAAAGGAACTAAATCTTAAATGTTGAACTAAAAAAAACACACTGTATTACACCAGTACAACATATCTTGTTTGACAGTTTGGTGACCAGACGCATAAAAAAAATGAAAATATCCTAAATTGCTAATGGTCTAGTAGCTAAAATAGTAAAATCATTGCACTGGGACTGATTATTCATTCATACATATCAATGATAGACAAAAAAGTTAGATAGTCAGAACAAATAGCATATCTCAAAACAGTCAGCACAGAAATTTCCTGCATGTAAACAGCATCTGTTAGGGCCAACGCAGAAACCATTAGAGCTAGGCTTTGTTCTAATGCCTAGCATATTTACAAAGCTTTCAAGAACAAAGCCCTGTAAGCTTCAGTGATGCAGCCAAGCCAAAACCATTCTCACATTTGAGTCTCGTTTTATTGCTGATATTAAAACAAAAATCAGTTTGTGGTTTGCAACTCTAGATTTTCTCTCTCTTTTTTTCTTTTCTTTCTTTCATTCTTTCTTGAGCAGACAGCAATAAAAAAGAAAATATTTAATAATCTGGCACCCTTTAATAATGTCTGAATAAATCTTAAATTACAGGGAAAACATTCAGGGAAATAAACACACACAAATTGCTTCTATTTTATAAAATTATCTTGCAATGCAAACGACAAACTTCATTCAAGTTTGTTGACAGTTAATCCTGACTTTATGCAGTCTGTTGTTTGGTGATACTACTTTGTTGTAATTAGGAAACGCACAGAAGAAAAAAAAAAAGAATTAACACATCTGTAGATTAGGGACAAATATGTGTTTGAGGATGACTTTTCAGCCAAAATCCAAACAAGATTTAGCTATCACAAAGATTGGAATGAAGGAAGCATACAAGAAACAAAATGTAGGAACAAACACATCTCAGTCAAAAAACAAACAAACACTTTATACTTAAAGTGTTGGGAAAAATAAAAATAAAAAAAACTAGAAAAAATAATCAAACCTACGGAAACGAGAAAAAACACTTGCCTCCTTTCTTTTTGGAGTTGAGAAAGTCAGCAAATTATATTTGCTATTTAACATAGAAATATCTGTCTAGTGTTGCAACACTGAACAAGCAAACAAAGACTCACAGAATAAACTAGAAAACTTCTGAAGAAATTTAAAAACGATGCCAAGGCAGCGAATGCATAAAATGCCAACATCAACTTTGTAATGAATTGAGATAGGAAAGAAAAAGGCCTACGTTTAGATGGATAGACTGTATGAAAAGTGCAAAGAGAACAAATTTAAAAAGAAACATTAAACCTACTGCCGGTGGCTCATTACATTACAGTCACCATGGTAACAATACACATATGTCTGTCACTCTCTAACTGCAAAGTTAATTAGAGGCAGGCAAAAAGAACATAAATGTGCATTCAAAATTGAATTATGTTCTTATACTGGTTTATGTAGTATATAACAAGTTAAAAAAAATTTCCTTCCAGTTTAAAGAAAATAATCTGAGCTATAATATAACTGAAGTCCATAGGGATTTGAGTGTGTACAGTTGACATTTTGGTTGAATTTAAGAGAAAGTCCTATAGTAGTAAGAGATGGACTGAGTGACAGTACACTAAAATCCTATTGTTTTGATTTGCTTCTGTACCAAAAAAAATAAATTGTGGGAGTAAGAATAGTTGTGGAGCTTGAAAAAGCATGTTTTCCCATGTTTAGTCAAAGTCCCTCTGACTTCGTTTTAATTTTTTTTAATCTCAACTTCAAATGTTGTCAACTGTACTCAATCACTGATGTCTATTTTTTAAAACCAAATGAGAAAAGTTTATGTTACCAAAAAGAAAACTAAAAATGTTTGAGTCATCAACATAAGTAAGCATATCAAGGAAGCTACTCAGCAAACCCAAATGCTTACAGGTCAACCCCTTCGGACACTTACCTGCATCTTGACCCTCAAAAATCTGTAGTTTTCACAAAAAAAATCTGTATTACTCACACGCATTTCAATGTGGGTGGGGATGAAGCGTGTGTGTGTGTGGAGGGGTTGTTAAATGACAATTGGTCTGCTGGTTGTAGGGAAAGAGAGAACGTGGAGCAGAAATAACAGCAGCTGCAGTGCAGAGGAGAAGAGAAAGGAGGACAAGGAGACGTGACAAATGTATTTCTAGGTGCAGAGCAGGTTGGGAGATGGTTATTTAATTTTATTTACTGTTTTTGGTTTATTTACGCACAACAGGCTCTGAGATGTAAAATAAATTTGAAGCGGAGTCTTTGAAAAAAATTTGTGTGATTTGAAAAACCTGAGATTTCACTATATATCTGTATACCTGCAAAAATGGGGGAGAATCCATGTAATTTACTAACAATCCGTACAACTTGACATGTATGCAAATGACACTACAATATGTTCACCAGTCATGGTGCTTTTTTCACGGGTCTGACATACTACGCCCGTCTGGGTTAGTCGTCTGGATACTGAATACATGCTCCCTGCTGCTAAGAGCCAACTGAATGGGTTCCTACGAAATAAGATTTGCCAGTTCCCGAAAAACCACAGTGATAATCGGATAAATTCCCTCTGATCCATAAGAGAGTGTGTGAAAAAGAACATGGGGAAACCAGTTCTGAGGATAGCAAGGATAAGCTAAAAACACCCGAGGGCTAATATAAAGCTACCTAATAGCATTATGCATTTACACTGCAATCATCTTCACAGTTGGCAGCCGCCTGAAATGTTGTGCCTGGCTGCATCATGACTCCCTCCCTGCAGGTGAACTCAAGACAACATGGGGAAAAAAAGTGAGCTGATTTTACCATAACAGATTAAATAAATATCTCTATATATAAAATGTGAACAGACACAAAGCCGCTTATATCTAGCTGCTTGCATCTCATCTATTCCCTCTTCTGTCACTTGGTCTATTACTTAGTGTATCATGCAATCGTAAGCTTTAGGCTACTGTTTTGATTGGAACAAAATTTGTTCAGCTAGAGAGACGATGTTCATCACAAAATGTTATTCAGGCCTGGGGAAAGAGAGTGAGCAGTTACTGATCATTTGTCGGCCTATCAGAAGGGACTGATGAAACATAGTGAAATCTTTGCTATACAGTAAATGGTGTGAGTTAACTGACAAAGAACAGGCTTCACAACTCGACCCTGGCCAATACTGACTAATTTAGAAGTGTCCCACGTCTACAATGAAATGTTACCAAGGAATATAGATAGTCTGGCTCCCTTCCCCATATAGGAGCAAGTCGCTAACGTTTAACCACATTTCACAACTAAACTATCTATGAATCAAGTTTATTTAGAAGCGTCTTCCCGAGGGGAATGATCTCAAACGCTCGGCAATGAGCATGATGTCTTAAAATGCAAATCTGTACTCCCTGCATGAAAAATGGGAACCCTCTTTGAAAAATGTCTTCACCGTGAAAACATTACCTCAAGGAAGCAAACTAGAAAAAAAAGGACATATTTCAGACTGAAACAGAAAGAGTAGTTAAAATAACTTTAACAGCACTGAGCTAGTTCTGATGAGGTTTCTTACATCCATACGCCAAGATATTCTCTTTTTTCTTAATTTTTTTGGAAAGTTCTTCTGTTTTTATTTTCTTTTGAGATATTGAAACTGATTAATACAACAAAGTTTACTGTAGTTGCAATCATTTTACGAAACTGTCTCAGAAGAAAAAGCTCCCATACTTTCTTGTTAAGCTTCAGCAAGCTAAACTGCAGCCTCTCAGTGCGTACAGAGAGCCGGATCGTATGGAGCTAAGTACTTTAATGTACTTTTCTTTTTAGTCAGATTCTTAGCTCAACGTGGCAAGTTGCCAGCTCAGAAAACCTTCCAAAGCAGAGCAGAGGGAGAGAGCTTGAGCGCTGGACTAAGCCCCATTTTAGCTGCTAGCTGCATTTCTGAGGAAACTCTTGCAATGAGTTGAGACTTGAGTGGACTTTACAGCATGCAATCAGACTCCTTTCAGTGTCCTGTAGTCCTTTTTTACACTTCAAAAACTTTCAACACATAGCGGTAGTGTATTACCTACTAAAATACACCATGTTATCCATGTTCAAACTTGATATTCTGAAAGTTCAGACAAGTCCTGTACTGATCCGAGGTGTGTGTTTAAACAAGCAATACAGACAAAGAACTAAAAGAAAGCAAGAATTGATTTACATCATGTGAACAGGTACAATCCAAGACTTCCTTTCTTTCAAGGGGACATATGCAAAATCCACTTTTTTAGCCATTAAATGCATTTTGTAGTGTACCTGGAGTCCTGGAGTGCAGGAAAATTATACAGGTGAAGCATAGATATCTTTATAATCTGTTTGGGTCATATTTTTCAACTCGTTCAGTTTTCTCTATCCGTTTTCTCAACTATTATGTTACAGCATTTGCGACACAACTTCTAAATAAGGTATGGAAGGGGTAGGGGCGGCTGTGGTTAGGGAGTCGTCCCGGAACCAAAAAGTCGTGGGTTCCATCCCCCGTTCCAGCTGTCTCAGTTGTTGTGTCCTTGGGTAAGACACTTCACCCCTGATGCCTCTGATGTGTCCCATCAGTGTATGAATGTGATTGGCACTGATTAGTCTCCATAGATGATTGTACATGTTTGCTTTGTAGGAAATCTAGTAGAGTGCTGTGTGAATGGGTAAATGAGGGCACAGATTGTAGTGTAAAGCGCTTTGAGTTAGTGTTGTAGTACTTGAGACCGGTCTTGGTCTCAAGACCACTTTTTGATGGTCTTGGTCTTGTCTCGGACTCGACAGCATTTGTACTCAGTCTTGTCTCGGTCATTGAGGACTCAGAATTTTATTTCAAGACCAGTCAAGACCACAACTGTGGAAATATCACTAAATAGCCAGATGATTGTCCAGTTTATTTGTTAACAACCTTGCTTTAATTGGATTTAAAAAACATACTGGTTCAAATCCAAACCTGACTCATTTCTATTTATGTATTTTTGTTAACGGCTGTCACCCATCCCCACCCCCCTTTACTTGCAAACAGCACTCCAGGAAAGTGAACCGTGGTTCTCTGTGAGTGGTAGAAGATGTCTGCAAAATTTAATAAACAATTTAGCTACATAAACATTATGGTTGTAAAAAAACAACAACAACCAGGAGAAACCGTACAGCAACTATTAAATTCTGAATTACTTCACTTTCAGAGACGATGGGGACAACGTCAAACTTTTACAATTATTTACGTTAACAATCTGCCTCTGTAGCAAATATATATATATATATATATATATATATAT
>JARVJO010000001.1:32257613-32267792 GCA_031762555.1 Cynodonichthys magdalenae
CTAATTAACACATCACATCTTCAATCAACGTTTTAGGAGTCAAGACTGATAAATTGAAATCTACTAGTTCATCTGCAGTTTTTGAATTCATTAAAAAAAAAAAACAATAACATGATTCACTATTTCAACTTTATTCTGTGGGAGTTGAACTTTGAACTTGTGGAATTCTGCAAACCTCTTTCTAAGATATTAAAAAAAATATTGTTCCTTTCAGTCTCAACAATATTACACAATGTTTACTGAGCTCTGTTGAATTTAATAGTAAAAACAAATGCATAGTTATTAAAATGATTGTTAAATTTGATTGTTTTTCATCATCTGCCCTGTTGTGCATTCTAAAGCAGGATGTCAAGAAGGCATAATTAACTTATTGGCAACATTCAGGTCTGGTAACCTGCATCAGTAATTAAAAATAAATACAGGAAAATCTGGCTGCATAATGAGTTTTAGCTGAGGTTTCCAGCAGGGAAGCAGCTTTGGCTAAACCTTGTTAAAATAAGGCCAGGTATTTGTTAATGAGCAGGAACAATGTCAAAGTGATCAGTCAAGGGCCTCAACAAAACATGTAAACAAGTAACAATGAAAGTAAACATTGTATATTATCTCTGAGCAAAGAAGGGAAACCAGACAATGTACTGAGGTTTAATTTGAATACATAACCAAGGATCATTCTTATGAAATGTTTTACTTACCAGGACTTGTCCTACAAACAAATTGGCCTTTTCTTCTCGGACAGTAAAGTTAGTGCTGATGGTGCGGTTAAAGACTGGGTCGTTATCGTTGACATCAGTGACCACTATGCTCACAGTTGCAGTAGACGTCTAAAGAAACGAGCAAAAATTTGTCATTGAAATTTGCTGAGGGTTCAATTTAAAGACACGGGATCACAAACACAATCTAAGTCTTTAAACACACGTTAGCATTAATCCAACATATAGTAAATTGATTAATTGAGGCATAAAATAATGTATTTCAGTCAGAAATGCTCACATTTAGTGAGAACACCAGGTAAATCCTGCTTCACTCTGCCTGACCCTCCATGAATTCTGCACATATACTGTATATAAGACACCCCTGATCTAAAAAACACATTTCTTTTGGCATTTTTCAAAATGAGGATGAAGATTGTCCTCATCCTTTCTAGTTTTGTGTTTTTAGTTTCATTACTAATTGTTCATCATGACACAAAAAACAGTTCTTCAGATTCTGCCTGCATGTTTCAGGTATTTGTCTCATCCAGCAGAAGTTTTTGATAGGTTAAAAAAAAAAGTCTTGTGTATCTATACTGCCTTCATGTTGGTTGACTGTAGCAAGAAATGCATGAGTCACTGCCAATCAGTGGGATGTTTTGAAAGGAAGTAGTTAGTGAGGATTAGATGTTACAGTTCGCTTCAGATCTGACAGCTACAGTACGCTATCCTGTACTGCATCCTATCAGAAGCACTACAGCACTCATAAATAATTTGTCATTTACTGAAAATGTTAAAAGACATGAGCACAAAAGGTAAAAACATTTGGCAACATAGCTCAACAGTAAAAACATGAAAAACAGAGAAGGTCAGCAATGAAAGCCTCCAAATCTCTCCTCAAATAAAATGTTTTTTTTTTTTAATTAAATGTAGGACACAGCAACGATACAGAATCTTATTATTTATCAAACTCACGGCAGTAACTCAATGCTTTCGACAATTACATAACTATTAATATATTTAAATATACCAAGTACACTGACATGAATCATGTTTATATGTTACTTGTTTTTGACAAGCATTCCATGTGAGTTTTTGATCTCATAGCTTACCAGCATCATTTATTTACAAGGCCAGTTAGGACAAGTGTACAACCAATAACCTTCAAACAAAGGCGCAGTTCATATGCACATGACGCTTCTATAAATCAACATAGAAAATGGCAGAAACCACAAGCCATAATCTTTCAGTGTCATGAGGCGACTGTGCCTGCAAATGATTGCATGAATGTCCTCCGTTTAGGGGGATGTACAAAAAATGGGTGTTTGTTGCAGGATTTAGCTCCTACAAAATAAAATTCTCCAGAGATGACAGCTGTGTGAACGTTTTCAAATGACCTACTTAATGTCATTTTTTATTGTTCTAGTTATTGAGGAATCCTCCATTATGGTTGTCTTTTGTTGTAATTTTTTACATGCTTATATTCATCTCTGACTGGGCTTGATAACCTATGAAACTATGAAAACCATTCATGTTTTTTTTTTATCTATTTCTCAGGAAAAAAAGTGACATAAAAGCAGTTCTCCACTACTGTTGTGATCCTGTGAGACATCATCTCATTTTTCATTTCACCAAAGACTTCAGGCCAATTAGGGTCACCATTCAAGCATGGGTGTTGTTACCAATTCCAAAGAAATTCAAAGTCTACAAGCCTGAATGTGATTAATGAGCTGCCATTATTTATTTAACATGAAATAGATGAGGCTCTATGATGTGTCATCTTCAGAGCTAGCTGCCCGATGGATGCAGAGGTGGTGGATGACGTTTTGCTTTTAAGTGATAATCTTGACTAGAAACCTTGTTGCAGAAACTGATATGATCAGGCTATTAGGAGTCCTGGACACTCTCCTGCTGAGGGCAATTCGGCATGCTAGGGTGAAATTCTGGGATTCAAGTCCTCTTGGCAGATTTGATTAAAGCTTGTACTGGTGAGAATATAAATTTTGGAATTTGTCCAACCAGGTGAGGACAGATTGTTTTATGCACGACTAGAGATGATGTAAAAGGTAAAAGTGATGAAACATGTTTATGTATGCATGTGAGCCGACAAAACCGACTGAAATGAAAGTGTAGCAGCAAAGTTGTCTTTGTTCACTTCAGTTAAGTTTTGGTTAAGTGGGTTTTGAGCTAATTTCATATCTAGCATATGGGAATATCATACCTTACTGTCACTGTCACATATATGGTTTTAATTTTTACAGAAGAATGTACAGTGAAAATGTGTGATCAATAAATCACTGGGAACTACTAAAAACCCAAATGATTTACATAATTATATTAAACTGAATATGACATATTTACCATTTTAATGTTTGAGAGTTTTATGTTAACATCATTTTTGCAAACTGCTCATGCTGAGTTTTATAGTGAAGGTTTTAATTTGATGATGCATCAATAAGTGTCTAATGAAGATTGTCTTTAAAAGTTTGATTGTAGTTTTTGGTTTAGAACTCAGCTTGATTATCACCAGATTACACTGCCTTTTTTCAGACTTTCTTAGGCACAAGTGGCCTCTAAATCAAGCAGTGCAGAACAAAACAAAGCTAGACCAGCTGTGATGAATATATTTCACCTTCATGCATGGACTTGTCATTAACATTTAATTACAGTACAAATGGAGCTACTGTTAGATATTAGTATTTGACTGAGTAACTGAATTTAGTTTTAGTATTTGTTTCTATAACTTACTTTCTTGTTTACTATGACATCATATCTGGGGTGTTTTAGGTCTCTGGAGCAACAGACGAGCTCGGAGTAAAAGTGTGTCTGAAAATAAACATTCAACTGAAAAACTATGGTAATTTGTTTTTTTGCGCATGATTCGGGCTTTTAATTTGAACAATTGCCCACACCACTATCTGAAAAAAAAAAAAGTTTTTATTTTGTTTTTTTGGTCATCAATTAAATCTGCAAAGAAGAGCCTACTGCTAGTGTTTGTGAAAAGCCAAGGTTATTTTTTCCTAAAAAAAAAAACTTTACAATTTACATAGGTTGGCATTTTTAAACCAAACTGTTGCCTTTACAAGCAACTAAGAACCTGTTAATAAAAATAATCTGATATGTCAACATTCTCAGATACTCAGCCTGTTGCTTGTTCATTGGTTTCTCCTTTTTGTTCTACAGTTGTTCAAAATGAAACTCCAGTTTTGTTCTGTTCATAGTCTGGGGGCACATTTTGTTGCACTGAACGAGTTCCTCGTCTTCGTACTCTCACACACCTTTACTCATTCATTTAATTTACTTCCAGTTGTAACAGTATTTCTTCCAAGCTGTGACACAGAGTCCACACAAATCAAGTATTAATATACTTTGTGCGTCTCGAGCATTTTTTGCATCACAGAAAGACATTTATTACACAGCTAAAGACAGCTGCTCTGTAAAACAGGCAACATTTAGACATGGTTCCTGCTAGTGGTGACATCGCGGTGAGGCAAAACATCAGCCTGCACACCTCATTTATTTCTTTATTTTTATCTTAAGTCACTGTTTATCCAGTGTGTCTGTTTCACTCTGTATCTCATATAATGGGACTGACTCCCACCTGACCAACGCACTGAGACTGCCAATAGTTATGAGGTGAGAGGGCAGCAATCAACATCACTCTAGTGACAGCTCATCAGCTAATGTTTCCTCCCTATCATAGACTGCATTTTAAAACAGGAAACTGCATTTCACCTCTCCCTAGATTAGAGACAGGTGCAACAAAGCGAGCCAACTGAGGTGAAGTCTAATTAAATTAAGACAGTTTATGTTATTAGCAGCTCCCGGTGGGATGCAGCGCAGCCAACATTCACATTTGCTTGGAGTCTGCTGTTTCTTAAGGCTATGTCGCAGTTATGTGAATATTGTTTCCCAAGTGCTTTTGATAAAACTAAATTGACAGCAGCTTTATAAAAAGGCACACTCAACAAATTTTACAATTGAAGAAATACGTTTTTGAGTCATCGTTAGTTTAAAATAACAGTAATGATGCATTTTTTATGCCACAGGAGTGGAGAAAAACATGAAATGGAGTAAATGGAAATCTGAACTTTTATTAAACTGTTGTGTGCCTTTAAATATTATCCATTGTACTCAGTAAAAATCATGCTGAACACAGAACTCCATACATTAAGTCAGCACAACTGCAGATGTACAATGGACAGCCAAAACATTAAAAGCACCAGCTTCATCTATAGCGATGCCTATATGGGCAGTACTTGTAAGTTTTATTGACGTGGTCAGATATTTTACACCAAAATTTTATATTGTATTATATTGTAAAAAAATAGTTATGATCTAGCATTCCTTTAAGGAGTTACCTGTGTTACCAGTGTTTTAGACTAAAAATCACATCATGTTGAAAAGGGACAGAATAACAGCCGTTGTGCCCAAACTTTGCTTATACTTGTACTTTACTGATGATCCTCTGCTTTATTGCAAGAACTTTTACAGTGTTTTAGAAGGTGACTCAAAGTGTGTGTTGAGGATGTTACTCCGCTACTACCACACAGAACTTTAAATTACAACCTGCAAAACTGACTGACTCATTGCCATTTTTATGTTTAAGGTTGTTTAGTGGTGGTAGCCATCTTAGAGTTAATGCGATTTGTAGAGAATGCTACTGACCGACAAACACATACAAAGACTAAAAACAGAAGAACTATTAGAAAAAGTGACTGTTGAGTCTAACATAGTTTAAAGTTGTGTTTTTGTGTTGTGTTGTTGCGTTCCTTTTTAACAAAGAAAAAAAAAAACATTGCATCACTGGTACAACATTAAGAACAAACATAACATAGCATAACAGCATTTTGTTCAGAGTAAAATTAATATTGGTATTAAACCCTTTTCTAGTTCAGATTGTTCCACTGTAACATGGCATCGGATAGTGAAAAGCGTAAACATTTTCAAAAAAAAACAACTTACTAATCCTGTTTCGCCAGAAGAGCTGAGCACTAGGTGAAATAATCATGTTTGAATAAAGGAAGACGGCTACTAACACATCAGAAAAATACCCTAAGTGAGCACAACTAGGAACATCCAAATCTCTCACATCTCTATTCAAATCTCTTCTACAATTGATTTTAAAAAGTTTCAAAAGTAACAAAAGTGTGGATTAGTCAAAAAGTGTGGACTGAATAAACTGTCTGCTACTATAACCATGTTGGTCCTCTTCATTATCATGGTTTCCACAAACACTGAGCCAAACTCACAAGATTTTATCATCCTCTAAATTAATTATCCTTTCAAACTAAGTAAAGCACTTGAGTTAAGTGAATCTAACTGGCTTTTAATTTGAGTAATCACCAAATCCAATAGAGTTAGGTCATTAATTAAAAAAGGGTTGTGCCTCACCCCTCCAGGGTTGCCATCAGAAGCTGTGACAATCAGATGGTACTGATCTGTAGTTTCTCTGTCCAAAGGCTTGCTCAAAAGTAAAAGACCAATCCTGTAGAGAGAGATTAAAGAAGGCACTCATATTAGCTTAATAATAAAACAACAACAACATACACTTTTGACTAACCCCTGTATTCATCTCATGTGAAGATTGAATTTATTTAAAAAAAAAATCAGCTTGAATACTTTTAAGTAATGCATTGTTATGGAAAGGCTTCTGTTTCAGACTTTATTTAATGATTCATAAAGCATAATCTCTGATGGAAGAGGATGTTTTAGTGTGAAGAGCAGGTGGGAGTTTCCTCAGTTCTTTTTTCTTTGTGTAGTCAAGCTCCTGTTCTCTAAGCACACGAGCTACCTAGGGAAAGATTCTTATTTTCTATCTAATGACTGCAGCAGACAGAGCGGCCCTCCTGCTCGTTCACACAGTTTAATTTGGCCCTGGCATCCCAAACACAAAAGTGGAGATGAATTCCTATGCAGAACGCCGAATTATCTTTGTTTGCACACAAGACACGCGACGGCCAGTCCAGCCAGACAAACACACGGGGAACAATTTCACTGCCACACTCGAGAGAGAGGCTCTGCCAGAACCAAAAGCGGAAAGAAAAGCGAATGCATCTGAACTTGCTGCTAAATTAATGCCCGTAGCAATTCCCCGCTGTCCCTTTGCTCCTTCACATTTCTGATTTAAAGCTCTTGTGGCCAAGCGGTCCAAGGAAAATCTGACCACTACTTTCTTCTGCAGTTATATTACAAAGTCTCATTTTAAACTCCTGACAGGCAAATTACTGAAACTCTGTCAAGGTTATCTATTTCTCTAAACACATGGCACAAGGTTAAAGTGAGAAGGCTGTGTTGATATTTGGCTTGAGATGGCAAATAAGTTTTTAGAAAACACCATAAATGGTTTATCATGCCTACAGGATGCTAGACATATTTATTTCTCCATGAAATAACAGAAAAATAATTTGTACAAACATATGACAGTGATGTTGATCGTTACGATGACAAAACAATGGAATGATTAATGACACTTAGTGAGCCTGGAGGGGAGTTTATTTCTCACTACAGCAGAAGTGTTGGGGAAACACTTGAGCGCCTGAGTCTGAGAGGTTCACTGATCATATGTGATAGCATCCTGCCTCCTCTGCCCTGCCACCACAAATGAAAAGATGTTGTCAGATGTGTGGGACACTATTAACAGCCTCGTCTTGGGTGTCAGCCATGTGGTCCAGAGGCGATCCTCCCCCGTCACACTAACAGTTGATCTTTCATTCTGCTCAGATCGTGTCCCTCCACGGCATATTGAAGCTGATGCAGAAGGTGTGAGTTCCCAGTGGCATGAATGTTTTATTTTAAGGCAAGATGGACAAGATAAGCCACATAACTTCAATTCAATTCCAGAGTCTCTAAATCTCAGTTTTCTCCTGTAGCAAAATGTGTCATACTGTATATAACTATGTACACACACACACACACACACACACACACACACAGATATATATATATATATATATATATATATAATAAAAAAGAAAAATAAAAAATAAAAACAGAGAAAATAAATTTGATTTATGACAAAAAAGCTTTCATAATTCCAAAAAGGAAAGACGAAAAAGTATTACTGATTTTGTTTTTGTCTGTGTGAGTGTACCTGCTAGGTAATTTCTTATAAAATAAGTTTTGGAGTTCATCATGCCACCATACACACAAAAACAAAAAATAAAAGGTTAAACTTTTTCTAAAGTATTTTTAGTTTTATGTTTCACCCTGAAGTGGAAAAAATCAGCTGCCAACTGGAACACTTAACAAGATTCAATGATGGCTTTAAGGTTAGGTTTTTGTGACTATGGGCAACCTTTGAATTCAAAAGTAATGCTGTAGTGGAACAAAAACAAAGAGGGCTGTTCAAAAGTTAGCAAGATGTCTACATCCATGCAGGTGGTGGTGTGTGGTTTTGTTTTACTTGCAGACAGAAGATGTGAGTGTTTTTGTTTTGTTCAGGGAGCATCAGGAGGCGAGACAAACATGGTGACAACCGGTTGGTAATAATCTTCTCTGTCTTTACCTGGAATTGTCTTTGCAGTCCCTATGACATTCTCTATCATCTAAAGCAACAATGGCCAGATGCTTCTACTAAGTGTGTCACAACCCTTGTGACGACAGGAATAAATACAACTCTTTGTTGTTACCACAACCTCACTTGTGCGACAGCTGCTTGTTGGGTCAGGATGGACCCTTTAGGAGTAGCTGATGAAAAATGCAATTGATGGTGAATTCCCAATCTAAATACCAAATCGGCAGCATTAGCTGGCAACTGCATGGTTTTTAATTCTTTAGATCTTAGTGTTGCTTTTTATAAATTTAATCACAGCATCTCCCCGTATTATTTAAAGGGGAGTATTTTGCAACATCAACTTTTTTAAGCTTTATATAATGTTATAATGTCATCATCAAAAACATACCCTGAGAGTTGCTTTGACCAATTCATGCATGTTTAAGAATTCCTTGAATCTCCTGTGGTAGCCACTTGGAGCTGCCTAAAACACTTGCTTGTACAATGTACTGCCTGTTTACCCAGCTAAGCTCCAACCCCACAGAGTATCCCTCCCTAACACAGCTTCACCAGACTAGCAAAATGTATCCTAAAAATGCTAGAAAATGCTGTGAATATTCATGATTTCATTGAAAAACATAGATCCATAATAGGGATGCACAGATATGAAAATTTTCAATATAATTATTGCTGTTATAGCCGATAACCGATATTTAGCGATATTACACAAACACACAAGTTATATTATACATATGTATAAACACACTTGGGTCTTTTTTTGATACCGTAAATAAACGACCAGACCTCTGACTTGGCTCTCTACTTCAGTTATTCCTGACTACGCAGCGTCGATATCACTATCATGATCAAACAGATGCCGCTTAACCAACAATTTCGTCTCTGAAAACAGAAACACAAAGCTTAAAAGTGGGAACTCAATACCGGACGTTAATATCGGCCCAGTTTTACATATCGGACCGATACGATATTCTAAAAAATGACCAATATCGTCCCATACCGATATTAACGCCGATATATCGTGCATCACTAATCCATAATGTTATATATTCATAGTTTCATAGATAATGAAGCTGAATGTTTGTAGGAGCCTTTATACTCGCTTTGGTTCTTCAGAAATAGATACTTTCCGGGTTCAACGTGGGATCAATTGAGTGAGGTTCATCTGTATTCTGAGTTGCCATTTTCCAAAACTGATATTATAAATTGTTGCTTCAACAAAATAAAACGCTCGTACGAAAGGTTGTAAACGGCAAGGAACATTGTTGTGATGATGCGCTGAATCACGAGTGTCAGAAACAGTAGGACATTCTTAAAGAGACATAGGCCAATTTCAAGGCTTTTTGATATTTGATGTGAATTCAATTTTTTTTTAATATATAAAGCATTTTCATATCAACTATATAACTGTTATTTTCAGTAACAGTTATTTAATTGTGGTATAGAATTGAACTGTGTCTGGAAAATACATAATAACTCCCTTAAAAGTCTTCGGTTAAAATGAAAAATTTAGTTCTTGGTTTAGCACACCATCCATCCTTGTTCAACCGAACATTTTGTGTGACTTCGAAAAACTTTAACTCCACATTGTGTTAGTTGGCTTTTTCACAGGCTACAAGGCTCTTTATTAGGCACCCTTGCATTACCTTTTCACAATTGTTTTCTTGCCCAGCTTTAAAAGACCATGAAGTGCATTACCATTCTGTTGCAACAGCACTTGGGAATGCAAGCCAATAAAACCCACAAATGACAGCAGCATCACAAATCTCAGAACTCCTTTCTGACAACATGCCCTTCAAAGATCATTTGTTTCCCTGAAAAGTCAGAGGTCATTATTTTTAGTAACAAAAATTCCAGTTAAAAATACTAAAATACTAAGCTGCTGGATATTTGGGAGCATTAGCCGTGTTTCCATCCAATTTAATTCGAATTTAGAGCGAATTTTTAAAATTTCGCAAAAAGAAAATGAATAATAAA
>JARVJO010000001.1:32267892-32285002 GCA_031762555.1 Cynodonichthys magdalenae
GGCCGTTTCCATTCAGCTTTTCTGATGCGAAACTTCAAAATGCGAATTAAGAAACGTTGATGGAAACACGGCTATTGTTTGATTTCAGTTTGGATTTTGATACCTAATAAATAAAACATGTTCTTGTTTTGAACACATAAAAAGGTAAATTTGTTCATCTGACTTACAAAAAACATTTATCTACTTTTGTCTTGATTATTATATCTAAAATTTAGTCAGTTCTTTTCACTCTCAGGTGGTTAAAAGCAGTGCTTCTACACTTATCACAAGGCCAAAAAGGCACAAACACATCACCTGTGTGTTTGCCTCATTGCACTGGTACCTTGTTACATTTTGTATTGATTCTAACATTTTACACCTTACATTCAAAGCTTGAATAGTCATGCCTCTAAATACATCTCCACCTTACTGACCTGCTATGTTTTTTCTCTTGACTATTAAAATCTTCCTGACCCTGCTAACTACTAACAGATTACATATTTTAATACAAGGCATTTTCTCTTAAATGCCTGTTTTTTAGAAAACAGTTGAAAACCAAACTCAGGTTTATTTCCAGGTACTTTCCATTTTTGTGAAAGACATTTAATACTCTATATTAAATATATCATATTAGATATCACTGTTCCATTGTTAAGTAAAGGGTTTCACAAAAGATACTTTATCATTATTAAGCCCAGACTGGCAGATTGGTTGATTGGCTGAATAAGACTCTGAAGCCTACAATTTGCAAGTTCATTCTCAAAAATGAATGTAACCAAGATAAATGACATATGAGAGGGTTAAACAGTGCAGAAGCATTGCTTTACACACTATATTTCTTTCCTTCATTCCCTCAGCAGATTGACACATTGAACAAAGGGCTCGTGGCCATTTTGTCTCAGCAGGTGTGAGTATTATACCCCAGTCAGAGACGGGAAAGTATAGAGAAAAAAAAGTGTAAGGCATTTTAGTGGGCAATTGACGCACTCTGATATTACCCGCTGGGCTGCCCATTCACCTCCTGTTTGGACCATGATCCTTTGCTGTGCCTATTCAGAATGAAGGATGCCAATGTCCAGATGACATTCTCTTCACCAATGTTCCTGGACCTGCCTGAAAGGCCTTGGTAGCAGGCTTTTTTCCTTTTCCCCAACAACATCACAATAAAAAACATCTGAATGATGTTTACCAATAAGCTAATGCCAGGTTCACATGGCAAGATCGTTATGCTGATATTTGGCCCAATTTTGCCCTTCCAACAATCTTAAGGATGCCCCGATTATTGTGATGTCTCTAAAGATAATCAAATGAGATAATCCTGTCATGTTTGATGTCTAAACAGTGATCTAGGTGGCTCAAACGGATATCTTGAGCACTGTAATATCAAATTGGGAATACTCAACCTTGTTGGATTGTCTTAGCACGATATCCCAGAATGTTGGGTGTTCCTCAAGAAACAAATAAGCACCCAGTCTGTTAAATGTGACATGTAGCCAATCAGAAAGCGAGGTAATGGAAATCTGGGAGGGGTATCCAAAATACAGAAGACAAAACAGCTCCCATGGCAATCCAGAATATCTGGTGGACTTTGGAGTCGTCTTTTTGCATCATTTTATTCCCTGCTAAAAATAGTCCGCAACCAATCGTCATTGCTTCTTTCTCTTCCACCATGTTTTTTATACTCAAAACTCATGTGATTGAGAGGTTTTGCGTGATTTCACTTCTGACATTTGAATGTTTGTGAGTTAAAACTGTTTGTGTGTGGTGTGTTGTCTTTTGCCATGTAGCTTTAGAAAACCCACTGTAGAACCAAACCTGTATTTTTTAATAGAGTCTTTGAAAATCAACCAACATTGGTTTTAAATCTTGCTGCGTGAACCAGGCATAAGTCAAGTTGGCACTTTAAAGTCAAAGAGTGAAGTTGGGCACACTTTTTAACAATCATTTTAGACTATGCATGAACAATCAAGCATGTATTAATAATATGACTCTAAATAAAAATGTTTATCCTTTAGGGAGCGAAAACTTTTTTTAATCATTCATGAAATATTTGCACTTTCTTCAGATGAACCTGCTTCATTTTGTAGTAGTTTTGACCAGCTCATCTTTAATGCCAGCTTGAATAAACTGGCTTTATTTAGCTAGAAGAAAATATAAATTCATTGAATTATACTAAACATTAAAGTTAAAACGTAAGAACAAACAAGCTGTAAATCACCTTGAACACCATTATCTAGAAAATTATTTTTAGTTCATATGCTATTTCATTACCAGCTTGATGTTATTATAGTTACTGGATCCTGAGAGCTTGCAATGTACCAAATATAGTTTTTACCACAGAGTGAATATCCTAAAAAAACAAAGTATCAATTTGTTTTAGCAAGATTTTGGCCGTATGTGGTTTAAAAGATTACATTAGAAATACCAACAATAGAAAGTGTGCCCTTATTTTGCTTGTGCACAGTGCAGCAATACAGCTTGTCCTTTCATAGCTCAGAGACTCAAGATGCAGACAAATAGGCTTTAATCAATTAGTAAGAAACGTGTCTGGCAGGGTTTCCATTTTCAGTGTCCCTATGTTTCCTCTCCTCATATTTGCTTGCTTATGTGATAGATGGAAAAAGGCTCTAACCTCTTCAATATGTTATGCCTCTTTTTCTTGTTCTGAATTAGCTGTGGAAAGAGGTGGATTTTTTTTGAATGCTGACAGTAAAATTGGTCTTTTTTTTAGTCCAGAAGATATTTGCCTGCTAAATTTCAAAAGCAGTAAAACTAAAAGGGGAGGAAAAAAGCTGAAGAGAAAGCAGAGGAAACCTATAAACCCCTCACCAGGTATCAAGATACGTCTAATCTGTGAGATTATTTGCATTAAATCCCTTTTACAACTTAGCTCAGTCATCTTAAAGTAGGTCTGACATTATTGGTATAGAAGGTAATGTCTCTCATTATTTTTATTTCTACTGCAGAAAGCTGGAGCAGAACACTAATTGTCTTTTAATCACATATAATTAAAGGAATTTCTAATTTTTTATAACTGTGACTTGCATGTTGAAACTAATATGAATAGATTATTGATGCCAAATGAAATTTCTAAAAACACACATTATTAATGGAAGCATAGATTACAGACAACGATGAAGTAGGTAATCAGCCAAAATAAATAAGGAAGAAAATACTTTTACGAATCACAACATAAACCTGTTATTCTCATATTCCGTTTTACTTATTTTTTTTAACCCTTTGTCTATATTATCAGTATGCAGTGGATACAATTGTGCTCTGCTGTTGTTTAAGACATTCTGTTCATAAAAGGAAAATAAAAATATGCACCATACTGTACATCTTCAGTCTTTACACTTATGAGAACGTATTTACAAGAAAAACAAGATATCAGTATACAGCTTTTAATAAAGCAGCCCAAGAGCATTTTTTGTGATGATCAAAAAATTAACTTTCAAAGAAAAGTCTGAATTTAAAGTGTACCTTTGAGAGACTACAAGTAGCAGCCTAGGAAAGAGTTCTGTTCTCATTCATCATGCATGGTTATCCCTGTTCAGTATGCAGGGGGAGACAGGTGGGCTGGACTGCATTCAGACAAACACAATTCCACACCATATATCTATGTTTACAGCCTTGTGTTTATCAGTGACCTGCATGCCACCAAGCGCTGAGAGAAGCCAGATAGAAAAAAAAAAAAAAAAAAACTTGCACTCACGTTTCAGAGAGGTTGAAAATCTTCTGGGAATCTCCACTCACAATGCGATACGTGATCGGATCGTTTTCTCTGTCTGTGGCCTGAAGGAAAAAATGAAAAAAAAAACAAATAAAAAAAAAGAAACATGAAGGCCAAACAATAGCATTGCAGCTTAACAGGGGAAGATAATGGCTTTGCAAAGGACAGTTAAATGTGATGAAAAAACATGCTGATTTTGGTGCCTAAACTGTAAATTCATACAGATCAGTGTTTCACCTGCATATTGAGCAGAATAGCTCCAATCCTCATGGCTTCACTAATCTCTAGGTTGTAGGTGGAGAGTGGAAAACGTGGGGGACTCTGATTATTGGGAGGCAAAACCTCAATATAGACTGTAGTGATGGAGCTCCTGTAGAACCATAAAGACAAACAAGCTGTTAGACTAATTATTGTGCGTTATCAGTGTACTTGGAAAATAATTCAAGATCAAAGATTTGTGCTCCTAATTTGTATCATGAATGTGTCTTTATGCACCGAGAAGTGAAACACAATAAATATCTCATTCATTCGTTTGTTCAGAAATGTTTTTTTTTAAAGCTTTTTGTTCACAATTTTACATAACTGTGCTTGAAAATGAAGGCTACCTGTATTCTTTTATTGTAACACACAGTTTATGCTCATAGCAGCCAGTTAGACATATTTAACCAATATGCAGCCCAGAAATAATTCTGTGACCCATTTTAAAATTAAATAATAAATACTGTATTAAATACGGCATGCAAATCAATAAAGTGAGTGCTTTGAATTAGTACAAATTGAGAAAACAAATTGAAACTAATATCACAACAGAGTTAAAACAAAATCCTATCATTTAAAATGTGTCTACTCTAAAACACGTGGATCACACAAAATAATTAACTTCTTAGTCCACCTATGCTCAAATCCCACACATGCTATTCTACCTTCTCTGGTTGTCTGGTGCGTTATCGGAAGCCCTGACAGTCAGGGCATATGATCGTCCCACGATTAATGTCACACCAAGTGCCACAATGATGCGCCCGGTACGATTATTAATGATGAAATCTCCTTGGGCTCCAGCCAGTATCTCATATGTCACCAAACCGTTTAGTCCCTCATCCGCATCAACTGCAGTTAACTGAGAAAAAACAAAGTAAGAAAGATAAAAAGATACAAATTATACACAGGAAACGTCTTCTATAATATTTAGTTTTACAACGAACACAATTACAGAACCTGTTAAACAGATTACTGAGATTTGTGATGAGTTTCCCTTTAAACAATAAATTGCAAATCTTCAGAATGATGGCTGACATTCATTGAAAAGATAATAAAAACAAAAGCATTATCTTTATTTCTTTTTTTCTTTCGGTCTTATGAGAAAATAAATAAGAAACCTCAGTTTTATTTAATCCAATTATTTTAGGGCATCCTGCTGCTTGTAATTATTGGCCAACATGGTGTGGCCTCATATCTTTAAGGCTTAGAAACTTTAATCCAAGTTCCCCCAACCTCCTTTTTCACTGACACTGGGGTAAAAGTTGTAGCATCAAATGAGCTGCAGAATTCTCAAGGGGGACTCCAGCTCTCATAAACGGCTTATAAAATCGGTTAAGCGGTCATAGCAGACATGCTGTAACCCTTGGCCTTATTTCTGGGAGGGTAAAATGGCTGGGTTTTTTTTAAACAGATTAAACTTGACCTTTTTCAGTTGACATTTTTTTTTGGAGAAGCTCTGCAGTTAGAAGAAATCAGCTGAGAGAGAAAAAATATATTCTCCCTCTACAAACTCAGAAATAAAGAGATGATTGACCTCCTCATTTACAAGAAAATGGGATTTCAGATGTTCATTCTGAACATAATCTATTCATGTACTATATATGCATGCAGACATTTTTTATGCAATACTTAATTCTACAGAGTTGTTTAGGTATGTTAGCGTCACATGTGAGCCCAACAGAAAACAAAATAAGAGGATTTGAAGACTTTTAAAGTCACCGCTTACTCAGTATATTGAAATAATAACACTAATCCATAAACAATAAAAGAAATCAGCAAACAATCCTGCTTTTATGGCAAATCCTTTTTATGCAACAGGAATAATTGAAAAATGGTTATCACAAATACCTTCCACAAGGAATTACCCAAGGCTGTGCACTGACATGAGAGATAAAACAACATTTTCTCTGACTTGAGTGTTACAACTGCAGATATGGGGGGGGGGGGGGGGGTATTCCTGCTGTTTGCCTGTCAAAACAATGCGCTCGATTTTTTTGGTTATTTTTATAGAGCATGAAAGAGTATTTGAGAGAGAAATTCTGTGTGATGGGGGACAAAGACGGAGGTGCAGTGCGGAGCGCCGGAGCAGGAGACTGAAAGAAAGGGAGGAACGTGGGAGAAGAGATTGTTGGATTGATTACCTGTAGCACCGTCTCTCCTGGCTGCATGTTTGTAAAGACTTGAACACTGTAGGAGACCTTGGCGAACGTCGGGGTATTGTCATTGGCATCAATAACCAGGATGTTGACAGTTACTGGGCTACTCTTCTGGACACCATCTGATGCCACCATCTGTAAACACGAGAAACAAAAACACTTGTAGCTTAAAAAAAAAAAAAAAAACCTGCACAAGCAACTAAACCAACTTATTCAAAGAAACCATAATCTTTTTTATTGTAGCCTTGAAGAATATTGGCTTTGATGAGTAAAAGTGTCAGCACTCAACCTTTGCATCTGTACACGCTCATTTTTCATTACATCAAAGCAAAACAATGTTCAAGACGAGAGAAAAGCGTTTTTACAAAGTCTGTCCAAAGTATAGTTTTCGAACGAACAAATTACATGTTTGCGTGCTTGTTGTAGCTCTGATCTACTGGATTTAGGAAGGAAAATGGAAAGAACAAAACAAATGAAGTCTCAACAGAGGGAGCTGTGACAGAAGCAAGAAACACATTTCTGTGGGTGGGAGAACCCACCCTTCCCTCAACATTTCCAGGAAGATTCTAATTGTACTGCATGAAAAATACCCTCATGTGTGAGATGTGTCTCTAGTACAGGGTATTTAACTTTTTTTTTTTTTTTTAAACGGTGACAGAAAAATCTGAAGGCCATCTGCCATTCTGACACATAATGTAATTCCCACCCTGACAACTTGGAGTTAGCATATATTTGAAAAAAAAGTCATGGCAACTGCAAAGAAAGAAACTGTGGAGAAGAAATTACATGTTGTGGATTATCTGTTCATCTTGTTCGGACTGAATATTAATTAAAATGAATGAAAATAAATGATGCTGATTGTTTATTATCATTTAAATACTATAAGATGATGTGTAAAAATAAATTGACAGTATTTTTTGACCCTGTCAGTCAAAATGACGGACAGCAAAAATATCTAGCAAAATCTCTGCATGTACCACTACTCATTCCTCTAATTTGATAAAGACCATAAAGTAGAAAAATTACAAACACAAGACGAGCGCACCACTCATTGAAGCTTGTTTCTTTTTTTAAATCAGAATTGGATGTTTACTCCCTCGCCTAGTCTAGGACACTTAGAATAATTAGAATTTTAATTTGATGCCTGTATTCATGCAAAGATTATTTTATAGTCCTTTGAAATGAAAAAAATATATATTTATATAAAATAAAATCATTATCTTCATCAAAGCAACCCTACATCCTTCAAAGCTTCTATTTAGTAAACATTATGTTAACAAGCCTGGAAGCAAAACCTCATAAAGCTTTTACTTCAAATGTCTGATATGATCAACGATTAAAGGTTTTGTTTTCTCTATGATGAATTTTTTTTTTTTTTTTAGCTGAAGAACATTCTTTCATTCGTATTGAACTAACTGTCCTCAAGATTTTGAAACAACGGCAGCTTGTAATGATTAAAAAAAAGTCACTGAGTCACTTTTCTCCCAAAGTTTTTCTGACTCAATCGATTTCCGTGTTTCTGCCGTGATGGTCACTATGGCTTTGAGCTGCACTATTGTAAAACAATAATACAACCAGATCAATAGACTTAATGCTACACTCAGTTGCGCAAAGCTCAAACGAAACACAATCTGTTACAGAGCCTGAGCAGACAGCTGGATAGATTAAAATAGAAGCATAGTGGTTCTGCCAAATGCACAATGGGTGTGGAACTGAAACATCCTGCTAAAACACAACCCACACTGACAGCTGGTTAGTTTAGTCAAAAAAAAAAACACTGTTTCGATTGTTAGCATCAATTAGGAATCTGTTTCTAACTAACAAATGTACTATTCTTGTAGAACAACCTATATTTATCCAATATTCTGTGTAAGTTCTGTGACTGTTCTTAAATATACGGAGATAAAAATTAATCATCAGATTTATGAACTTAGCTAATATAGAATCAAATTAAAATACGTTAAATGAGCAGCAGGTCTCTGAAGAGAACTAACAGTTTGTAAGGTAGACACTTAAGAGAAAGAATTGTTTTTAATGTTTGTGTAATTCAGAAATCACAACAAAAACAGATACCTGGGACAAAGTTACTGGTGATACATGACAGACTGTTCTTCCTTTACAACTAATCCCAAATGAAGCAATCCTTCTAAACTGTAATAAGTGCTATGCTGTGGTGAACAGTCACCCCACACTGACAGCCTCTACAGTAAAGTGTTGTCAAAAAGGATCTTGAGCTTAAAACCTGTCTGAGCTTACAGCACTTACTAGTGCTTAAGCTTCCAAAAACATCAAACCACAGAGAAAACTTTATTGGCTAACAAACCTGTGTACACAGAGTGAAAAAGGGTCAACTGTGTTGTGCACGCACGCACAACACAAACAGTGTACTTTCATAAATGGCTGAAGTCTAAAGCACTTTGATCAAGCCAATCAAACCTCATATTACATCAAAACCTTTGGTGAACTGAGTCATCTCTGTTTGAAAGCTCTTGCAGTTCCTGATGAGTGCACACTATGTACTCACTAATCCAAGAGAATTTTCCTTTATGGATTGAGCTCCTGTATTTTTTCAGAGAGGCTTCCATTCCCCTGAGCAACACAAAAAAGGCTATGTTTGCTAAACCTAGCCGCAGCTTATCAGCTGTAGTGGGGACAACTGACATCTTAAAATTGGTAAATCCTAATGCACCTGTGACATCTTTTTTTTTAATAACATTACTATACTTAAGAATAATTAAATAAATAAATATGAATTATGCAGCTGAGATGAATAGTTGTTGAGATACTGTATTTGCTTGTGAAGTAACAGGAAGTGCTGACAAAAAGCAATGTCTGCATAAGAAGTGCTACAATGGCTAACAACAAAGAGATAAGTGAAGACTCTTACGTTTTTTTAGATTATTTTGACCTGGTATCAGAGAGAGATGTAAACGAGTTCAAATAATTTTGTTTCAAGAGACCAAGGAGTTTTTTTGTTTTTAAATAGTCCCCCTTTGTTGTCACTTCCTGTTTCACTTTAGCTAAGCCAAGTTCAAAAGATAATGTGCTAGTTATGTAACAAAATGGGTAAAATCAAGTGTATTATGCTATATTTTTAAACATGAAAATGTTATCTTTGACTTTCTGTTTTTGGATACACAGTCACATGCACTTTAAAGCTTCAGTTTATGGTTTATGTTACAATATCATACATTTCGTAAAAACATTTTAAGACATGCATGAATTAGCCCTTTCACAGTTAGACATCAAGTAGTTTGAAACCAAACAACTCAACATTCAATAAATGAAAAGTTGTCAAAGTAGTGTTAATTTTCACTTAAACAGTTTTTTATTGCATTACCCTATAAAATAGTCTCTTCAGTACTATAAACAATGAAATACTCTTACAGAGCAAAAGATGGATTTTTTTCCCATCTTCTTTTGTCTTCATACTAAGCTAAACTTACAGTGTAGCTTCTGGCAGCAGTCTCGAACTTATTGGCACATAAAGTATAAGGTACCAGCATCCAGAACTTAAAATCCCTGGGGCTTTTGTCAGGACTAAAAGATCTTGTCATGGTTGTTCTGCATTTAAACCAAGGTCAAAAGTACAGAACAGGAGAAGCAAATTAATGCTAGTGTTTTAGGTTGCTATGGGCAACTTGCAGCATTTATGATTTGATTCTCCTACATTTGCATGATTTTTTTTTAATTGCACATTTTAACTTTTATAGATTAGAAAACGCATGGATAACATGGAATAAATGAAAAGGAAAACAAGGACATTAGTTTAAACCTGTACTTTTTCTTACAGAGATACTATATATATAAATGTTTCCTAGAAAATAATTAATAATACTACTTATTAGTTTCCTGAGAACAAAACTGAAAATAGTAATGTTTTAGATTTAAACTATCAAGACTAAAATAAAAAGCCTCACACAAACTATGAATTTGTCTTGTGTAAGTTTTGTTCACTTGGACAAGTATTGCTGCCTAAAGACTTCTGCTAAGGCACAGAAAATGAAAAATGTTGGCCATACGACTAAAGGGCAGTTTTTAGGACACCACCGCTAAGTTGAAGACTCACCGTGAAAGTATAGGCCACCTGCGTCTCTCGGTCCACAGGCTTGAGGAGCTTCAGGTAGCGGATTATCCCAGTCGGGGTCAGGCTGAAGATCAGGTTGTAGTCATTCAGGGTAATCGTCACCAAAGGGTCTTTCGTCTTTTAAAGGGAAGATACACCAAAAAGAATCATGAAACCATGGCCACATTGGAGTCTCATCACTTTCGCCACCCCCAAGGCCACAGCTGTGGGGCCAAGAAAACCTATCAAAAAGAGCATTTTGATGTGCCGACCATTTGAAAAAAAAAAGTAATCTTCTTGCGGGGTTGCCAGCTGCTTTCAGAAAACATTGCAGAATAAGCACAGGATAAGACTATAAAACAGTTTTTTTTCTTTTTCCAGTAGAATTTCTTGATTAAGGCCATATATTTTTAATTAGATGTTGTCAAAAACAGCTGAGAACCTATTTTTGTTCTTTTATTAGAATCAATGATGCAGTATTACAAAAATAAAAACAGTCTGTACAGTTACTTTGTACTGTAAAACACTTTAGGTTCTTCAATTTACCAAAACTACTGCTTTTTTCTTAAACAAATACATTCTATGTCAAATACAGTCTGTTGTTGCTGGTCAACTTCGATTCCCATCCATCAATGACTGTTCCTGAGAGAGTTTGGTAAACATCAGGGTTGGGTGGCTTATTGATTTTGTTATCTCTGTCTCTACTTTGATTTGTTAATCTTCTCAAAAGACTGAGTAAAGGGATATTTTGAAGGATGGACTAAAGGCAGTGATCATTTGTTTTGGCTGTGTGTGAGACGGCATGGTTTCATTCATCATACTGGTGTATGGATTTAAAACTGTTCTTGGGAGTGGTGGATAAAATCCCACACATAAGGGAGCTTGTGAACACTGGAATAAAAAAAATGAATCAAGGATCTATTTCAGCAATTTTACACAGAAGAAAATATTTACAACTTCAAGCTGGTAAAAAAACAAAGCTATTCAAAAAGAATAACTGCATACATTTTGACTTTAACAAATATGGAAACATCAATCAGAGAAAAAAAAAAACACACAAAAAATAAGAAATCATTCACACACACACACACACACACACACACAGTAACACACACACTAAAATTTATTAATAGAATGCACACTTTGCAAACGTCAGTGCATCAGAAAGGAATCTATGCACACATGCATCACAACAGGAGACCTGTTTAATATTTGATCCAGTTTTGTTTATGGAATTCCTAATTTATTTTTTCTGTGTTAAAAAGATCTCCTGCAGTGATGAATGCCTTCAGTTCGATTGTACTTTCTGCAGTATGATGCATGCATTAACAGCAGGGATTTCCTGAGTCAACTTGCTGGAGGCGATGAAACAAATCATTTTTTTAATAGATCAGTGTTTGACGTATGAAGCCTATCTGTTTCTGATCCTTTCCTAAGTGCAACCTGCACTTCAGGTACCAAAACTACCCCTTACAAAATGTGCAAAATACTGGAAACATGCACATCAACATGGACTTAAAAAAATCCTAACCACGAATATAAAAAAATACCAGATGTTTACAAAATAGTATATCAAACAAGACTGTTGTCAAAATGCAGATAACTATTAAAGCCACTAAATGATGTGTCAAACTCAAAGTGGGCCACATTCGGCTGTCAAGTGAAGTTTTTTTTCCTTACTTTATTAATTATTTTTACTTAATTTTATATGAAAATACTTTTTATATCATAGGTAAACTTTGAGTTTAAGATTTAAAGCAACAAAATTAAACATTTATTTCACATTTTTAGTCAGTCGTACACATAATACTTTCCAATGTTTATAAGATATAAAACACTGTTTCTATGCAGGAAATACCACATAGAGCTCAGTTATTGTTTGTTAGCAGTGCTCAGCCTTACAAATAAGAATAAGGAAGATAAAAATGCAGCGTCAAAGTTAATTATAACTGGCTCTTTGAGTGCCAATGTTCATGTGGCCCTGGTTGAAAATGAGTTTGATACCCTTGAATAAAATGTTTACATTTAATTTTCTTTCAGGACATCTATTAAGTTACTAAGTCTGTACAATTTAGTTGTATTTATGGTGGGAAATCAAAACTATTGGCACTCCATAATAAAGAAGATCAAATAAAATCTGAAGTCAACAAAATTGGGTCAGGACATCCCTCAATTCAACTCTTTCCGTGCGTCACTTCATTCAAAAGCTCCCCTTTTACCTACAGGCTTAGCACCAGGAGCCAGCTACAACACGAGAAAAGACAATGCATAAATGGATAAATAGAAACAAGCAAATGAATAAATAAAATGTGAATGACAAAGAAACATGATGTTTTCTGTAAAAACACAACACAAACACATGAGCAAAAGAAAGTTGTTAAATGAAGATTTTTTTAGAAACTCAAAACTCTTGTGTTTACAAACACATATGAATATATTACTATTAAGGATTTTTTTCCCCAACTTTTTTTTTTTTCGTTTTACCTCTTCAATGTCATTATCTAACGCGATGATTTCCAGTGGGGAGGTGAGGTTGGCACTGGTAGAGATAGTTGTACCCACTGGGGAGGCCTCACTCACGTAGCCCTGATAGGTGGCAAACTGAAAATACGGTGCCTGGTTGTTTTCATCCAGAATTTCTATAATGAGGTCAGCAAATGCTGGGAGGGGGTGACCATTATCCTGTTCAGCCTGGAGAAAGAAAAAAAAAGGGTTGGTAAGTTAGTTTATATCAGATTGTATTGGATGCAGGTACAGGGTTAAAAAAATATGACAAAATATCTCAAAATGTCATTTTAATTACAAAGAAAGATCGAGTTTGACAAATATTAATAAGCGCTCCACTTCAAATTAGGATTTAGTAATTACCAGGGCACTCAACGCAAATACCATCATTTGCAGCAGAGAGACCATAATTAGTGGCTCTCCTACTCTGTCAAATGAGTGACCACTGATAGAAGGAGGCTCACAGGGAATATTACCAGCAGAGTAAAAGCCAGAATTAACCACCTAACTACCCTAAGTCTATTATTATTCTCTCAAAGTGTCTTTTTTTTTTAGTGTAAAAAGTCAGTTTTTGGAGTTTCTGTCTGTTTTTTTTTCATTTTGCCTGAAACTGTATCAATAAATCACTGTAAAATCTGATAAAATGAAATCTTCACTTATCTCTTTGGCACACTGATTACATATCTCCTCAACCACATAATCCATATTTGTTTACCCAAGAAACAGTTTTTTGAAATCTAGTTTGCAAACATGTCTGCAAAAAAAAACTGAGGGTAGTACAGTTAAAAATTGTTTTTTTTTTATTAACTACGACTGTGTATTGGCAAGAATTTGGTGACATGATATATATCATGACACAGAGTCACAATATGATATATCGCATACATATTAACCCCTACAGACGTTTAGCTGTATCCTCACACTCAAAATCCCTAAATTCTCTCCTAAAAAAACATTTTTCTTACAGGTGGGTGGGGTGGGGGATTTAACACAGACTGTCGGCCACGGGAACAGGTTGAACAGGAGGTAACAGCGCCTGCACGTATAGGAGCAGGGAACGAGGCCGGGGAGGAGGAGAACCTATGTATTATTTCTAGCAGTAGAGCGGTTTGGAGTAGGTTATTAAACTTTATTTATTGTTCTTTTACATCCTACAGGCTATAAAATGTAAAATAAATCTGAAGTTGGGTTTTTTTTATTTGAACTGTAAAATATAAATGCATGGCATTGCCCTATATGTCTGTATACCTGCAAAATAAACACTGAATAGTGAGAACTGCATTTGTACTTCACATTTGTTATTACATTCATTAATTAAGCCTGAAATAAAAGTCAACAGTGCTTTTGATCATCAATACTGAAATATTGCAATATTTCAGTGTATGGATATTTTCTTACTTCCTAATATTAACCAATGAAGAAAATCATAATTTTGTAAACAATAGTTTATATTATGCTCAATTTTAAGTTTGTATTATTGTTTTAAATATACTAAGAATAGGATGAATGTTTTATGTATAGAACAACACAGACAGGCAGTCAGCTCTGAACGGTCAAAGCAGACTGGTCAAACAGCAGAATGCAAGAAAGCTGCTATGCTTCATCTCATTTAGGAGGTGCCAAACATGGCACTGGGTACACAGTTTGCAAAATGTGTTTCACAGGGATGGTGACAAGTCAAAAAAAAAAAAAAAAAGCTAGCAGTACCAACAAGGCTTTTCAGGCAGCTCGGAAGCTGGGTCTTCTTTGGAGAACAACTTTCTTGTGTGTGACCTTTGAGGTTTGTAACTTTCCAAGGCTTTTATGTGCCCAGAAAAAAAAAAAAACACTGAAAAGGAAAACATCAAAGGTTGCCATGTTCTATTTGAGAAAGTTTGTTCTTATGCAAACTCCTAATAAGGACAAAAGCACTAAGTAATACTAAAACAAAATGTATGTTTTTTTTTTCCTTGTAGGTATTGAGTAAATCTCAAGAGGCAAGGCATTTCCACCTCCTGCTTTAATAATGAGAAGACCTAATGACAAGCAAAAGCAAAGTTAATATTTAGTTTTACTTGCATTTAGCTACAAAGTTTGTTTCTGCAATCTCCTCAGTTTTAGCATCATTCCACAAAGCAAAAAAACTCAGATTATATGCTGGCACAAAAACAACCACCTAGTTCAGAAAGTGTAACTTTGAATTTTGAGTTTGCCCTTGTTTAAATTGAAGCAGAAAACTTTGACAATCTCACTAAAACACAGCTGGGGGAAAAAAAAGACAAAAAGAAATTAATGTCAGAGATTACTGAAACAAATATAAAACAGAGGGTATCTTTAAAACATCTGACTTTATCATTAAGGACTCATGTTCAGGATAATGTTTTGGATGGGACAGTGTTTAAATCTTGTTTGCTCCTAGACTATACATTTTAAATAATCTAGTTCCTGGAATGCTGTGCAGTGAAAGCAGAGTTAGTGTTTAAAAAAAATGATAAAATCCCAAAATTAAATTTACTAACCAGTGAACACACCTACTAAACTGTATCCATCTGCAACAATCACCCTGTTCCAAACATTGGTTCTCCATTTTTCCCTGCACAGCTGGTGCCTAATGTGGCCGATTCGGTAACATAGCACATTAGCACAAATCCAAAAAAGGCGCTAACTCATCTGTGAAGTTGTACAAAAAAGTTTAATAGGCTGTGAATGAGCTCGTAATCATACCTGACACTACCACCAAATCCAATGAATGTGATCTAGTCAGGCTGTCACTGCAATCTCCCGCCTCTAAAGCACGTATGTCACTGTTGCCTCCCACACAGGGATGCTTCAAAAACATTAGGGCTTTGAAAATCCAGATGGAGAGGGGGAGTGATGCAACATCAGTTTAAGCTATGACCTGGAACTAATTCTGCACATTAGCTTGATTTCACTGGCTTTGTGTTACAGCATGTGGATTGTACCATCACAATAGACTTGTGGAGAGAAATAGGAAAACATATAGACAATTTTTTTTCCACCTTTGTTTGTGAAAAACCCAATATTAGGGATTATGGCACAGTGCCTTTGGCACATCCAATTCTTCACACCTGTTATTACGTCTATCACAATGTTGTTTCAGACAACCCATCTCAAAAGTGTCTAACCTATCTCCCTTATTGGAGATAAGAAAACCCACACTGTGTCAACTCACAGATCCAATCTGTTCCCATAAAAACCTATGGGAAAAGTGGTCTCATTGATGGGCATGATGTGCACCCTACACATATAAATTCCTTTCTGCATGAGACAAGACAGGGCGTAGGATTACATTGTTCCCTGATGATTTAGCGTTTTTACTGGTGTCTCTGATTCAGAGGCAATGACCTGTTCTCCACAGCTACAACACACAAGCCACCATTAAATCTCCCCGCTAACAAAAGTCTCTGCTCATCAATCAATCTCGATTCTGCTGCCCTGATTCCATCATTGTTTAAGTGTCATACTGCACCCCCTTTCCCTCGTTTTCCACCTCCTTTTTTTCCTTCTAATTTTCCAAACTATTTTTCTCCATCTCTACATGTCTTTGTCACTTGTCTTCATTTCCTTAAAGTCATCTTGGTGAATGCGTTTCTATCAAGATCAGTGATGACTATTAACACATAACAGATGTGTTTTTTGGCAAGAGTCTGCAGGTCATTTCACCATTTGTTTACCTGCAGCATTAGGTGTGTACTCCACATACACCAAATGAGATGTAACGGTGCACTCACGATTCCCATGTTCCTGCTCTTTGGAGTCCTAGAGCAACAGCTCCATCTCCTCTGAATGACTAAGACAGATAAGGCTCAAAGCATTTTCCACCCCCCCACCCCTGTCCATCTATCCTTGTTTCCCTCTTTGAACTGTTTATTTTCTTCTAGCCTTGTGCAGTCCACACAGAAACATGCAAATGCTTCAACAATGATGAACCTGTCTTTATTCTAGTGGAAGTAAAGTCTTTCTCCCATCTCTTTGCACACCAGTTAGCCAGGTAAATAGCAGGTTCTGAAAGTGCTCAGAGGTTTCTGAAGGTTAGTGATGTGTAGATAGAAAGTTCATCTGCACTGCCGCTCTGCACCAGATCCCTGAAAGTGCTGCTCAAAAATTATGATTCATGAGAGCACAGCTGCCTATCCTCCTGTTAAGTCAATAAATCATAACATCTTTCTCACCAGTGTTTCCTAAGCTGGCAAAGATAAGGTTAATGACCTTTGGGACTGAGGTTATCTAAGTAGGGCAGGTAAGGATGCACACTGAAGATATCAAGATAAAAGTTACTCTTCTTACAATTAGTTTTTGACTTTAGGCTTGGCCAAAGAGAAGAAGATTAGGCTCAGTAATAGAATAGAATAGAATAGAATAGAACTTTATTGTCATTCAACACAACATCAGGGATGCAATGTAGAATGAAAT
>JARVJO010000001.1:32294222-32308985 GCA_031762555.1 Cynodonichthys magdalenae
ATCCACGCCCCCCCCCCCCCCCCCCCCACACACACACACACACACACACACACACACAAACAAAACAACAAAAACAAAACTGTAAACAATTAAGACTAAAAAACTCAAGAAGAAGTGATTGATTATTCACAAAACATATGACTTTTTAATATAAGCATCTGATTAATTATCTCACTCTGCATTCTACCAGTCGGTCGCAGAAAAGTAGAGCTGTACAATTTATCAAAAATTTATTTTTACAGTTTTAATGTGCATTATATCATTATCTCAAATAGCTGCTTAGACTGCAATAAATCTTGCCAAACACATATTTGGTCAATCTGATGGACTATCACTGCCCTTGGTGCTCACACACAGCTCAGTTGATAGAGGCTGAGATGCTTAAGCACATGGAAAATGTTGCAAGAATTATGATAGAAATGTTTTAAAAAAATGGAGGAAATTGTTACTAATAGCACATTTTTCTAGTACTGTTTCGCCCTATCACATTGCAAGTAAATACCCACTGAGACCAAAACACTTAAAGTGCAATTATTGAAATGTAAATGATCAAAACTTGTAAAATTCATTAATATTTAGGGGAAAAATGCTATTGCTGTGAACACAGCAGATAAAATATATACTCTGGTCTTTCTTGAAGGGATGATCTGTGGAATTTATAGTACCTTTTCTGTCACAAAACAGAAAATAAATGTAAAAGTCAGATTTTTTCCCTCTAGCCTCCTAAGCCAATGGCTAACCAAATGAGGGCCTGTTTTATATTGTTTACCAGGCTTATACAAATTTTTTTCCCATTTTTGTCATTTCTTATTTAAACAAATGCAAATTAGCTAATATTAAACTTCATTTTGTTTGCATGACACTTTTTTTATTATAATTTTCTCAAAAAACAACATTTGTCAAGCAGATTGATACATTCAGATAACTCAAGAACAATATATCTGCCATTATGTCTGTGCTCAGGACTTATTTAATAATTAAGTAGTAACACAGATGTTAGGTTTAGAAAACAAAGAAACTTGAAAAACAGTAGCATGCTGCATGATATTGAAGTTTAATATTAGCTAAGGTAGCTTTCTTTAACACCAGTCTGACATTTTGGAGAAAGAATAATCCAACAGGCCTGAAAAACAAAATAAAATAGACTTTCATTTGTCTAGCCTTTAACCCAGAGGTGCCCAAACTCGGGCCCGTGGTTTGGCCCACCAATAGTTGCCCTGGTTACTAGACTGTAATCTCCTGTCATTATATTTCAGCACACATGTAGATTTAAACACCTAATAAGAACACAAATACTGAGATTTTATCAACTTTTGAAATTTCCCTTGAGCCTTTGCTGCCCAAGCATGTCAAACATGTATTATAATATTGCATTTGGCCCACAGCCCTTGGATAGATTTTCATTTTGGCCCTCTCAGGGAAATGGTTTGGGCACCCCTGCGTCTAACCTGTAAAAAAAACATATGCTGTATATTCATACTTCATGTTCTTAGCCAGAGCTGATAAAGACACTAATTATTCATAATTATTTGACAGAACATCACTTCAACAATGACCAGATCAGAACAAAAAACACAAGCATAGGTGTATATTTTTGTTACCCATTTGTAAAAGTTTTAGCCAAAATGGTATTACTTTTGCTTGAGTATTTTTTTTCTGTAATTTTATATCTGGCCTAGAGCATTTTACAGATAATCAAATGGCACAGGTGGGTTTAAATTAAAAGCATAGCTTTGTAGACATTTTAATTATTCAAAAAATATTACTCTCTATGATATCACTGATATTAAAAAAAATCATGTTTGAAAACAAAAACGCATCTCAGTACATTGCTTTAATGGATCCTGCCCAGGCAGACAACTAGATGAATGGGCCAAAAACAAACTTATGGGTAAATATTTGCAACCAACCAACAAAGTGCAATCAGGATTACCAAATATTGGGATTCTCCTTACCTCGTTTATTGCAACATAGTAACGTGGTTGCTGAAAAGTAGGGGTGTTGTCATTCTTGTCCCTCACGACTATTCGCACTTCATGCAAAATGACTGTACCAATCAGCTCATTGGTGCACTGGACCTGGACCACAATGGAGGTGATGGAGTTTGGCGGCTGAAAGACAGAGAAGAAAATGCTATGTGTTGCACTGCTTGTTGTTCTCACTTCTTGGCTGGGAACAGTTTAAGTCAAGATAAATAAATGACAGTAAAAGCATCTAAATCTAACCATTTCTAAAGCACAACTGCAACTCTCAATGACAAAAGACAACAAAGGCAGTGTACCACAATTCTACTGATCAATTATCTTTTAAATAATGAGTGCATATTAATGCTGACAGAAAATGTGAATATTGATTGAAATATCTTTAATCTGAGCAAGCACTTTTTTACAGAGGCTTCATATAAAAATGATGCTGTAGTCTGCTTAAATGCTAAAAGCAATGCATACTGCCAAAGAGACCACCTGCATTTACCCTCAACTGTTTCTGTTCCTTCTCTGAAGTAATTTGTCCTATCAATATTTCTGAGCATTCTCATCAATAGCCTTACATAATCTACCTCACTGCACTTAAACCATTTAATCTAGCCACATGCTTTAAAGTGGCCTTTAATGTGCTAACTCCTTTAAACCTGATAGCTCATGTTCTATACTGTACCATTTAGGCTGTTCTGTATGCACAGCAGGTTTTCTGAGTATGCTGTGGAGCCAAAATTTACATATTCTGAATAGATCTAGGCAACCTTACAGTTAAGTACATTTATTTATTTACTAACCACACTTTTAATATGGTATAGTGACCTGAAATATACCAATTTGTCCTTATTTTATTTGTTGTGCATAAATTAAAACCTTATTCACTGAAGATATCAAACTTATTATTTACTACTTCTGCACTCACATCTCTATCCAGAACACGTCCAGTGCTGTTCAGGTAAAGTCTCTGCTTTGCTGGATCAAGGATCACCCAATAGTCGTAGTTCTCAAGCAGCGTCAAGGAGATGGTTCTGCCTGGATCTTGAGAACGGCCATTAATCTGCATGTTTTCCACCAAAACCGTGCCTGCAAGTCAGAAAAGTATTTGTTTACTGAATCAAATTATTGCTCATCTTTTCCATTTTTTTCTTGGGTTTTATTTTCTGCAAAATGAGTTTTTCCAGAAACGACCCCTTAGCCAAATGACTTTTGAAGATTTTAAAAGACTCCAACAAAAGATCAGTGATTTAAAAGTTTTCTTTAAACAATTAGATTAAATGATCTTGTCAGCATCAGTTTAAGGTGTAAGCCTATTTTATGTTACTGCAGTGTACCTATTCAAGTAGGCATCAGGTTTCAAAAAATGACACATTATCCAATTTAAGGTCATCTTTTTATAATTACTGTTTAATCAAAACTAACCACAAAGTCAATGCTTTACACAACCCCTTCATGTATTTATTAGGGGTGCAACAGTACATGTGTATCGAACCGTTCAATACAGGGCTTTAGGTTCAATACACTCTTGTATCGAACAATATAGATTTTTAAAATCTATTTTATCAACTCGTCTTCTGAAGATGCTCTGTGTAGAAGGATCAGTGGATTCGTGTTTGACTACTACACCTAGGCTGCATTGTCGAGCACAGATCCACTGAGAAACTTGTTGATTCAGGAACATTTAATTCAAAAACTGCACTATTGAGGTAAATGTTCACAATTAATTCCAATAAATTACAAGTTAAGAAGGGCATGGAAATTGCTCTTTTTTGTATCAAAAAAATACAGAACCGTGAGACTAAAGTATCGAACCGAACCAAATCGTGAATTTTCTGTATCGTTGCACCCCTAGTATTTATATGACCTGTTTGAGTTATAATAAGATATAGCAATGAGCAAATTCAGAAAACACTTGCATTGAGTGACAATCTAGTAAGTTTGTGTAAATCCATCCTTTACTTCGGGCAGGAAAATCTCAAGGGAATGACAAATTACTGAACTCAAGGCCTAAAAATACCTGGTGTTGGTTACCAGGTTACCTCAAATTAAGTACACAAACCAGCCATAATTGTGACCTCTGAAAAGGAAAGTGAAGAACACTGCTCACTGTTACAATGCAATGTTCTGCAAAGAAACTCCACATCAAGGCGTTCACATAAAACATACTTTAACATTCGACTTCAACCTAAACAGTCACTGTATCCGAAAACCAGCAGGACAGCTTTGAAAAAAAAAAAAACTCAAATAATATGACAAAGAATATTCACTTGAGCTCCAAATGTCCCAGATACAAATATGATGAAATGTGATGACACCTTTAGGAAGTAAGTCACATCCACAGAGATACCCCTCCACCAACCCAGAGGGCCAGAAAGAAACTATTGCTAACATTCTAGAACCAAATGCTCAAGAACTCAATCAGGTATTCTTTGCTGTTACAAGGGGAGATGAACACCTACTTTAAATTAGATGTGGCCATAATGTTCTGGCTGATCATGTTAGTGATCATGATCATGCAGTCAGATTTGGGCTTATGGGCAACTAATTTCTCAAAATTGCTTGAAGTTGCTGAATGAGTGAATTAAAATAAGTGATGACTCATTGAAACAGGAGTCAGTCAATGACAGTCCCAGGTTTTCACCCAACCCATAGAACCACATATCAGTATTTAAACATTTAATTTAAAAATCTGCCAATTATTTAGTGAATAAAAAATAAAAAATAAATATTAAACATATTGACCCTAATATACACTTCATGAATTCAACATCCTTCATAGTCTATGTAAATAAATTATTAATGTGCATTATATTACAGCTATAACATAGCTAGTGATTTAAAAGTTGACCATGTTTTCCCATAGTGACTTCGAACTTCAAGTTAGTCACCTGGGTCATTAACCAAAAAAAATGCAGCTGATCAATTCCTTTCTAATCTACCAACTGGAAATCTTTGGAGGATGGCAGTGTTTTAATATGTATTTTTATAATTTGCAGCCCACATTATATGCTACTCTGTCATGTTTTAAAGTAGGTTTAGTCATCTAGTCATTAGTCACTTAGAGACTCAAGAAGGGGAACAGATGGAGGTTCGATGAAAGCTTCTGCATTATAATTTTAATACCCGCTGCTGCATTTCCACGCGCTTATTAATGACAGTGCTCTTTGTTTGCAGCATCACAGTTTGATGCATCTGTGTGTTGTGATCACAAGAACCAGTAATTATCTACATTACTTGAGCTCAACTCCTTCTGAAAAATGGTTCTTCTTAAAATTTAATTTAAAAGTCAAAAGAGCCCCCATATTGTGAGTTCATTAATCTAAAGCACAGCTTTACATAAATATATGTGCCTCAGTAGCTCGAGAGGTGAGCTACGCCTTTTTGAAAGTCTAAACTTGTAAGTTATGAGGCTGATGAGATTACAAGGGGGGGGCAGAGAATCTCCTATTTCTTACATTAATTGGACCACAGTTTTCCTGCTGCGACAGCCAATATACCTCTTGCTTCAGCCAGATAGTCTCTTAGCCTCAGTCGCAGAGCACAGCTGTTGTCATCAGTCTCACACTCATTTTCAGAAAGGAGCTAAACAGTGTTTAACATGCTGTGTACTTCACTTCTAAATAAATGCACAAAGTCTCTTTGGTAGTTCATGACTCAGTGCCGTGGATGGTCAGAGAAGCCAGTGAACTGAGCTTCACAGCAGACTAACCCTGCAGAGACATTTATCCAAAATATCAATATACTGACATGCCTAAAAGACTGCATCAAAAAATGAGGACTACTTCTGATAAAAGTTCTAAGCTCAAAATAGGGGGTAAAAATGTGATAGATTATTAAAAAAGCACACAATTTACCAGCTGCAAGCATATTTCTGTACCCGCTTCTTCTCTCTGTGTTGTGGGGAGTTGGTGCCTATCTTTAGCAATCACTGCGCGAGAGGCGGCATGCGGCCTGGACAGGTCACAAGTCCATAACAGGCCACATAAGACTCTTTCACAAGACACCTCAGGCTGGGTCTTAGATGCTATCTGGTCACCTCAGCGTGACTTCTGAATGAATCAAGGAGGCGAGGGCGGTCAGAGCCAACTCATCCCAGACATGTCTTTGTGCCATAAAATGAGGTAGTAACAGAGTGGAAATGGTCAACATGTGAAACTGTGTGCCAGTACTGCATCTCAATAGTGTGATAAAGTGATCATATATGATGATGACTTGTGTGTCCCAATATTAAACATCCACAAATAGATCTGTTAGCAAGGGAAAATTAATGATATCACACAGCAACTTTGTATGTAGTCTAAAGAATTAGTTACTCACAATGTGAATCACAAAACTAAGTTAAATCGTCATAATTTGAAAACAATATGAGGGAGATGTTTATCACACATTTATCGTGTTTCCTTCCTCTTTTGGTTCTGTGATCCTAGCTCCATTTTGGAAAATACTTGTCTTTGTCGGACATGTCTAGCTCCAACTGTAATCATAAATGGTCAGAGAAAGTGTAAAGATACACTGGTCTGTGCTGCCATTTTGCTGAAAAAGATAACAACCATTCAAACTCTCAACCACAGGTACAATTCAGAGTTACCAATTACCCCAACATGAATGTTAGGGTACCCAGAGAAAACCCACACATGCACAAAGGAAACATGCAAACTCCATCCTGAAAGGCCCCAAGCCGAGAAGCAATCAGGCACCTCTGTTCTGGCCACAGAGTTTCAAGTTTTGATCTTAAAGATTTTCATCATTAAAACTGTTTTTTTTGCTGTATTTTATATCTGGCCTACATTGTTTTCCTGTTTAAACATCTGGCAGCATCTTTGTGCAAAAGTCAATAAACCTAGAACCCCACCCGGCTGATTTAATGAGCGTTGGGTGGATATTAAAACATTACAGTGCTTTACTGCTAAAATTTTTAGTATCTGCCAAAGCAGCCACATAAAAAGTAAACTTTACATCAAAAAGCCCTGTGGGGACTGTCCACTTAATATCCCCTTTTCTCTTGGCTTTTTGTCAAGTTTTTTTTTTAAACTTAAGAAAACATCTGTGTTTACAGAAAGTCGTCAAAATGTAACCTGAAAACTATGTAGGTCAACTGAGTTTGTAACACCCATGTCTCATATAAATATTCAAAAGTATGTTCTCAGGGTTCAATTGACTTCCCAGTCTCTCAGGTATATGGGATTGCTATTCCCACAGCCTCACTCCACGAGTTTAAACTCACATAAGTGAAAACAATGCAAACATGCACCAGCTGTCAAAAAACCCAAAGGGTATCATGCAAAATTAAAATAGCAAATGTGTTAACCAGCATCAAATGAGCAAATGCTTCATAGTGCCTTATTAGTTTTATTATTTTTTAAAACCCAAAACATCTGTCTTCTGCCTTCCTCTGATTAAAAAAAGTGATGTTTGACTGCCAAGTGATAAAATATTCATCCACGATGTCATTCTGCCAAGTTCTGTGACAAAACATTTTCTTCCTTTGAAGGATTGTTTTAAATGTATTTTAAATTGAATAAAATGTCAGTTGTTAGTTTGAACATGCTGAGAATGTTTGGGGCCAGAAGTACAAATTTGCCCTGTCCAATTCTGATTTAATTTCAGCCTGGTAGGAGTTCTTTCTATCACTGTGGCATCTAATTTGCATGTGTGGATCGTTGAAAAGCTCAGTGACAAACTCGTTTTCTATTAGAATTAGTAGTCTGAAAATTATGATAGCAGATTTTTTTTAGTTTTTTCTTGTTTTGTTTTTGACAACATGTAGTTCTTCACCTCACACCTCAAAACACGTACCTCCCACTTAGAATCTGAAAACACTTGAAGAATGAAATTTATGAAATAAATTTTAAAAATCCATGAAAAAAAGTGAATACAAAACACTGATCATACTTACAAAATACTTTCAATGCTTAAAAAAGGAAAAAACAAAACAAAACACATATTGCATAAATTTACAGTTACCATACATAGTTAATCATAGAAATGCATTATGGGAAAGCAATAATTACACAAAATGAATATAAAATAAAAGGTCTTATCAAACATATTTCACACTCTACATTTTGTAGTACTCTCTTATAACTATTATTCTTGTGCACTCAACACTTGATATTAAAATATACTGAAATGACACATGTTCATAGATCAGATCAGTGACATCGTATAAAATATACAAGTCGATCATTCATCATTCATGTGACAGGTATCCAGGGTTACTTACAAAACGTTATTTACATTTTCTGGCTGGGAAGTTTAAGAACTATACCTGTTCCATCAAAAGGCTTTTAAACAGGTCAGAACACTAAAGCAGGAAACGTGTTGCCAAGGTGGAATGCACATTAATTACCTTGACCATGAACTGGTATGCGAGACCTGATTCTCTCTGACAAAAGGATAGACAGCCTTGATCTCTGACTAAAGTATCATCAATGCTTAAATGGGCAGACAGCTCTGTTTTTGACCACATTGGTTTGATGAACATTTTGCATAACAAAAATACCATGCAGTTCAAGAAGGTACAAGAATGACTTGAATAGTTTTCTGGTTGTTAACTGGAATCATTCCCATCATTGCAGCCCTTGTTTCAATAATTATTCATCATGAACTTGGTTTTCACACTTAGACATTTTCAAGAAATGTTTTCTGTCCATTCTCCATGCAGAAGTCAACATACAGCTCTAGAGGTGAGTTAAAGACTCCTACGACACAAATCAGGCCAGTTTGGGATGGGTCGGGGGTGCTCACAAGGACTTTGTGACCACTTCTAGAAAAGAAAAAAAAAAGTCTTCAAGATTTTTTGGAATGTTTTCAAACTTTAGTGATTAGGCTGTGCACCCCTGCAAATCACATAAGGCATTTCAGTTCCCAACAAAAGTTGGAGATAATGGTGCTCACCAACTAAGTGCAGACCACTGAGATACCGCCTTAAAGCTCAGATTTCAAGAAATGACACCCTATTTTCGACAGCCTTCAAATCTAAATGCATGTGACAGATATAATTGATCCCGTGTTCAAAATTTAGGAGTAAGTAATATATTTTCACTCATACCCAAAACCTTTGCAGGCAGTCGAACATCATTGGTATTCCTCAACCATTTTCCCCCAACATTATTGAAGTAATATGGAGGACCAAAATAGACATAACAAGAAAAAAAGCAGAAACATAAATATCATGACCATTAAATAAATAAACACACCTAAAATTTAACAATTATTTTAAAAGAGAACTTTACCTCATGTTTTATAATGTATTTGACCATATTTATTTTTCCAGCTTAGTTACAACAAATTATATATTCTAGGACATAATTTTTACTATTTAAAAAATATATATAGATTTTTTGTTTTTCCTTTTACTTGTACATGCATTTATGTCTCTTTATGTCTCTTAAATGTTATATTTAACTATTTTTTATTATTTTTCCCCACAAGTCTTTTTATTTCCATGCGTTTTTTACATTTCTCTGTCTCCTGTTTTTACTTTACCTCATACATTTCTGCCTCATATTACAAATAAGGCGGGCTGTCCTTCTTGGATCAGCGACTGTTGGTCAACAGAAAGGAAGGAGCAGGAGCCATGTGCAGATCTACTGTGCACGCTTGTGCTGCCTCAGTTTAACTTAAAGTTTAGTTTAAAACAAAGGCAAGGAGGAAAACATTTACCTGTGCCTTTGTTTTAAACAAAACTTAACTTTAAACTTTAAGCTAAACTGAGGCAGTAAGCATGCACAATAGATCTGCACATGAATCCTGCTCCTTCTCTTGGCATTAAAAAATACAATCTGGTGACAGTGCTGTTACTGTTTGTTCAGATATCATTTAAAGAATGTGTCTGAGCTTTGCTGACATAGTCTACTCAGTAGAATTTCAGGCCTAATCTAGAAATATGGCAAAAGATTCCATGGCAGGGTGGGGGATGAGTCAGTTACCAAACACTGCTTTTATGACAGTGAGGTTACTGCAGTGCATACAAAATCAAATTTAATGCCTTACCCACAAAGTAGTTTCTCTATGTGCATATAATCTGCTTTGTAGAAAACACCCACTCACAAACCTATTTCTTTCACAAATATTTTTCCCCTCTCACTCCTTCATTGAGAGCTTGACAGACAATTGAGACTGCTTCGAAATCCAGAAAAAATGTTCAGCACTGTTTTTGCCCTGGATGGCCAATAAATATCTACCAGCTTTAAAACATCCACTAGCATCCTGTGTGAGCACTTTAATTCATTGCTAATATGAAATCTCATGACAACAATAATGGAGACATTTTGCCTATAATTTTACAGATATTCTGCAAACTTGATTTTGATCAATAAAAATAATACATAATGCGGGAAATACAATGGATTTAATAGTAATGCAAGTTTGCCTCAAGATTTAAAATAGTTGCTGACTTGACTGATTTCCAGAATGTCTTGAAACTTTTGGTTCTCAACTTTCTTGTTTAGGTTACAGAGAATCAGAACCTTAAAAAAAAGTGCAACAAATTTACTTTCAACATTATTAGAGTTGTCAGGAGTGTCTTGAACCCATCTTAAACTTGTTTTAATTTGTGTAAAGTGTTAGAGTTGTATTTTGTACTGGAATCTCTCCTTATATCAGAAAATATTTAAGGCTACAGCCCCAAACGTCCAGGTCTATTAATAAGAAAACACTGGTCGAAATCTCTCTTCTGTCCAAAAGTGTACTCCAATAGATTGAATCATAAGTCTAATAAAGGTTGCCAAAATGGGTTTAAAGTGAGATGAGGCAGGTATGATATGGGGAGCTGGCTAACAAAACAGCATGCATGAGCTAGAATACAGTTTTGCAAGCCATGCACAAGGGTCGGGCAATTGGCAAAATAATGAATCATGGTTAACCTTGGCATTTAGCCGCCAACGATTAATATGACAATTCACACTTTCACTTGCATGTTTTTGACTCTAAATTAATTATCCTGTGCTCTAAAATTCTACTTACAAACCATCAGTCAACTAACTTCTTCGATTTGGCAGGTTAAAATAGTAAGCTGTGAAATGAAACCCAGTTCCACAGTGTGGAGTGGCTGCATTTTTTTAATAAACGCAAAATAGGGCCAGTGTTATTGCCTTCACAGTGGTTACTTTGACGAACGTAAGTCATCCTCTCTTGTCAATTGCAGTAATTGCAAAGTGACAAATATCAATTGGTTACAGTTTTTCTGATGATTATTTGCACACAATCTAATTTTGTCAGGTTCTGATTTTCAAAAATTAGCAGTGCAAACATAGCCTTACATTTAAAAAAAACAAAAAACAACTCAGAATTTAGTAAGACTGACACAGAAGACTTACTTATATTCAGTTGTCATGGAATTTTGTGCATTATTTTTAATGCCCCAAATATATTTAAGGAAAAAAATTTGGATTCACAAAAGTTCTAAATGTAACAATACAAAACAGAGCCCCACTAAAACTTTGATCACAGAGATCGTAGTACAATTTAATTTCATTTCATTTATTGTTTATTGAAATAGGGACAAGTGTCAAGTATTAACAATACTATCCACTACAACATTTATAGCCAAAGCTAATTTGTAATGTCCGTCCCTAGATGGGCTTTTAGTAACATAAAATAAAAGTGTAATTTTTGCACCACATACCAATAAATAAATAAATAAGCAAATAAATAAATACGTAAAAGCTCCTGTTGTGGGATTGTCTACATGGCTGAATCAATAGCAATTTATCAAGCACATTATCCTGCGACCACTGTGACTCTGGTCATCATAATAACTGATCAGGGAGTTCTCAGCTGAGACATTTCTAATGTGAAGCAGCGCACACTGTGGTCTGTTGATTGAAAATAAGTCTCGGATATGAAATGTGAATGACCAATCATTTTAATGTGTGTTCAGTCTCGTAAGAGGATTAAAGTACTTCACTCCCTAATTATAATCTGGAAAATAACAAATGAAGCACAAATTACCAGCTGACACAGATAAATAAACCCCACAATAATGGCAATTTCCTACAGCATGTCACCTTGAAGTTAAGTTTAACAGAACCAAAAATAAGGGTTTGTAAATGCAAGCACTAAATTAGAAATATACTGAAAATATGTTTCTTTGGCTTAAGGGTAAAACACATTTGAACACACACAAATCACCTCCAAAATGCTAATGCACCATTCGGCTGAGAAACCCTACAAATTGTAAGTAAATAAGTAAAGAACTTGAACATTTCTTTCTCCAATTCAGTGGAAGGTCTTAAGTTATGACTCAGACTGAATTGCAGTTTTTCAGCTGGTCCGTGACACACACAGTGAAGAAAAACTAAAAAAATAGCAACCGTCTTTCAGTCTCTACACGTACATTAAAAAAAAAAAGAGAGGCTGCAGCGGTAAATAAAAAAAAAAAAAAAACTTGAATTCCCAAAGAGAGAGAAAAAAAAACATTCTATGATGACACTATTAATCTAACATGACAATTCCACCACATTTTTGGAAAAACCAGCACAATAATACAGTAATGCTGGTGTGCTCACTCTGGCTGAGTCGCTCATAAAAAAACCATAGGCTTGTCTTGGCATAAAAAAAAGAATATCTGCAGAGAGAAAACAACACTGTTCCATGAGCTTAGCATAGACCATTTACTTTGCATGTTGTGATTTTCTCTGCTCACACGCAAACACATTAAATTTGATTAAGCAATTTTAGTCGGATAAGATTAGCATCACACAGACTGAATTCTTTATTGATATTTAAACACTCAAACCATCTAAAGAGGCTCATGCAGATAATGATACAGTGCAGCAGAACACATGAAGGCCTGTTTTTAATGGGTAATGAGGATAAACACAAAGTGATTTACAAGAGGAACAGAGGTAATTATGCTCACGGTTTATTCCTTCAGTATATTTTAATTGTTGTCTTTAAATGCCTAATAAATATATATATACACATTTTCCTTTTTCAAAGAATCCATCCATTCCTTATCTGTAGCTTTTTTCAAAGCTCTTCAAAGAAAAGAAATACTAATAACACGTTCAGTGATATTAAGAATATATAAACAAGGTGTTTGCAGGCTGTTTCAGACCACTTTGAATCTGATGGACGAAGTCAATACTTTCCTGCTAAGCTGACAGTTAAACAGTTGTACATAAATAAGGATTTGTTAGGTGAATGACACATACTGGGATAGTGACAGTGTACTGAATGAAAGATTTATCTGAGCCTCACTGAATAAACCTCCCTCCTGTTTCCCCCCTCTAATCCACAAGGAGCAGGTGCACACTAATCCCAGCCTTTCAGAGACACCATAATTATATATTGATGACCTTAGCAATCATTACATCTGGGCGTGATCATACAATTGAAAAGGGATCAGTGTGTATCTGTTTAACATAGACAAGGGAACAGAGGCTTTGATCAGACATGATTTTCTTCTCTTTTTAGTGGAACATACAAATAACTGCTAGATGTCTGTGATCATGCATTAGGGACTGAAATGCTGTAACCGCACTTGAACAGAAACAGACACAGACGCACACAAAATAAGCAAATACTCGGAAGCACATGCAGACAAGACAGTGGCGATTGTTGGGTTCAAACAAGAAATTCACAGATTCACACCAGCACACAACACTTGAGTTGCTCCCCATTCAAGGGATTTGTCCATATGTTTCCACTTCTGCTTAGTTGCCATAACGATGCACAGCAGAAATTGCCAAAAAGCTCCAATCAGCAGTAACAAGACTAAATCTGAGAAAATATCATCATAATATGGTCTTAAAAAAAAACAAATAAAAAGTGTCAAGTGGCATCTGGGGTCAAAAATCAAGTTTTGATAATGCTCGCATAAAACAACAAACTCCAATAAAATTTCTAATATACTTCTAATGTTATCTTGCAAAGTTTTCAAAAGAAGAGTTGACATGCTAATATATATGTAATATTGTATTAGTTAAATGATCAAGACGCAGTTTTTAGCGGGACTCTTGTGATGAACTAGCCAATTACTCTAAAAGAACTGAATTGCTCTCTAAACATACTTGACCCATCCCACATAGCAAAGTTTGTCTGACACAGTTCAGGCCCACACTTCTCTGCTATGTGGGATGCTTGCAAACTGAGTAACAATGAGGAATTTTTCAATAAGGAGTTTACATTATTTTAAATTCTCCTATCTCAAAACCTTCAAAATGACGTGTAGTTTTTTCAAATTTGGCAAATTATAATCTGGTTTGTCAACAAACTAGTTTTGTTTTGGAAAGTGATGGATTGAAAACTGAATTTTTATTGGGCTGGAGTGATGTCATCAGGAATTCCACCCATATTTCAAAAGTGGAAACATCAAGCTTCACAATGACAGCAAATATTTTACAAAGTGTTGTGCTGGCAACTACAGCAGCTGGCAGCTACAAATGCACAGATTTCAAAGCATTTTAAAAAGATAAGAATAAAAGGGGATACTTTCTGAAGAAATACCCGTCAGAAAACTTTGATTTAAGGATGGATTAGAGAACGTATGAGTTATTTTAGTTACTGGAATTGGTAGTGACTAGTTAAGGCAAAACTCCATAACCTTTTTCCCTTTTTTGCACAGCAGCTTGACAAGCTGCTGTGATGGGCAAAACAGTTCATTTTAGTGAACTAAATCAGTAGAATCAGTTCATTAAAATGATTCTTGAAAAAGATTTGTTCACTGAATCATTCAGTTCATTTGTAACATGTACTATAGTAAATGGTAAATGGTAAATGGACTGTACTTATATAGTGCCTTTCTATCCAACCAGGATACTCAAAGTGCTTTACACTACAATCT